>JAGFMF010011684.1:10510461-10548146 GCA_019455555.1 Galemys pyrenaicus
TGAGGTGATGGTGCACTGGTGAGATGGTGATGGGGAATACATGGGGATTACAATTAATGGCAATTATATGTAAATTTTAAAATATTTTAATAAAAAAAAGTATTTTCTATGTTCCTGCAAAAGGAACTATGAGATTCAACTTAGAAACAATGGAAGGATAGAAAGGGGGGAAAATGTACAAATTCCTCAATAAGTAAAGGAATCTATGACTGCAGAGAAACATGCAGTCATGTTTTTGGAGATGTAAATCTACATGTCTATGTTCACAACTACAGTGACATCTAAAGCTTCTTTATAGCTACATCTATATCCTAGCCTCAGTCTACCTCTGCACTTCCAGCTGTAGAGACATGGCTTCCCCATATGGGAAAGCACGTGGATACCAAAGGGGGTTGTCAGGCCAGATGGTGCTGGTGGAGGGGTTTGTTCCCACCTCCTGGGGCAGGAGAGAGACCTAGGTGGGACAAACACGTCCATATGCAAAGACCCTCTAAAAAAAGTTATCACCAGGCTCTGAGCACAAGCTGTTTTTCAAACATCACCATCTCACATCAACCCGTGTCTACATAATCTGCTAATATTTAAGTAATTTGTCACATAGAGTCACTCAGAGCTCAGGGGATGTCACACATTTGTCCCTTTGTGTTTGAATATTAGGAATTTGTAGCTTTTACAAACAGGCTTGTGATAAAGAGAACAGATTACTATCGCCTTGAGGACACACATGGTGTTTTATACAGTCAGGCACTGAAAACACTTCATATGTTTGCAAAACACAGACTTAAATGTCCCTAAATATTTTCAAGGCCAAGAAGATTAACATCAATAATATAGAGGTATGGGAAATGGTTCCTTCAAATATTAATATGTAAATAATAAAGGCTGAAAAATCAGCAATGACAATGACTGATAAGGAATGTGTCACTGAATTCAGGAAAAAGACACTGAGTCTCCACCATGGTTTACTGAGGACCCCTTTGCTGTCTGATTTGCTCCCACTTTCTTCCTGAGAGCTGCATATGGGGAGCAGGTGTTTGGGTATCTGCAGCAATGCACTCATTTTAAGGGGACAATTATAATGAGATAATGAACAAAGCCACTATCTCCTTGTAAGCCACTTTGCCTCCAAGGGCAAAGAAAACAGATTAAAAGAGGGGGGAGGGAAACCAATTTAGAATGATATACCAAACGGAAGTAAGTGGCTCAGAGGAACAATTAGGGCCGGCAGACAGCATTTAGCAGCTCTGAATCCTGTTCATAGAAACCAGCCCCAAGGCGCCAGTCTTCCCCAGAGATCCCTTTCTTTCCTGCTATGAAATGAGGGTGATGGTGCTCATGTAGGAGAGGAAAGGGACCAGCTCTTTGCATAAGAGCTTCAGGTGTTTTCTTTAGTAAGCTTAAATTATTTATTTGGGCTAAAAAAGAAAGTTCCACCCTCCTGTGAAATTTTGTTCATTAGGTCATTTACTCATTAAGCATTATTGTTATTGAGGACTGTAGGATCCCTGTTCCTCCTTGTTTTTGGGGTTATTGTCTCGGTGCCCAGAGTTCTTGCTGGTCAGCTAAATGGTCCATCAGGCAGGAGGCCTCTCACCAAGGACAAAAGTCCTGGCATAAGGAATATACTGAGAAACAAGTAAGTATCTGTTGAAAACAGCAGGCAGATGGCCAGATTAGCAAATCAACTAGACTATCTTACTTGTAAAGATAATAGAAGGTCAGGTAAGAATAGAGAACAGTTAGTATGCTTTGACTAGAGGGGACACTGGAGCACCCCAAGCAATAGCCCCTGGTCACTGCACTCTAGCTTGCACAGACCATAAGGCATCCCTGATAACCCACCCCCACTCAAGGACATTCCCTACCTGTTTGCCATCTTCTTTGAATGTAATCCTAAGTAAACATGAGATTGCCTTTGAATATTCAAACACAAAGGGATGCACCTTGGTATCATCCCTCTGGGCTTCTCACTGTTCCCACCCACTTTGATTCTGAGTAATCTCTCCTGTCTGTGCCCTCCCAACACTTGACACTCCACAAGGCGCAGACACAAGACAGACCTAACCCTCAAGCAGATTTGCCCTCTGGTTGAGGACAGGGCAACAGATACATAGACTCACTAATTGTCAATAATTAATTACAGACTGCAGTGTGTGAAGAGGGGAGTGCCAAGACCTGACTCCACTCCAGAGGTCTCGCTGCTTTCAGAGAAGGTCAGACCTGAAAGCAATTCGTTTTCCTTATGAAACTCCATTTTCCTTATAAAAGCTAGAAAGGCCATGGGCTCCTGCCTCCTGAGGATACTCTCCAGAAAATCCTCCCCTCAAGACATTTGAGTTTTTCCACTTCCTTCCTTCCCAATGTCGCCAGGAATCTGTCTGCCCAACACTCTCCCACAACTCGGAGTCCCACAGGCTGCATCCAGCCCCCTTATTTTCTGCATCTCATTGTCTGGAGCAGCTAGACCATCAAACTGCAGTGTGCACCCCCACTGGCCACCCTGTACCACTTGTATTACTAACTCCCAGGTCCTAGTCACAATCTTTTCCTCCTACAGTGGCCTCTAAAACCGTCTGGAAGCTCTGCCCTTCTCTCCACCAGTCTCCTCTCTGCGCAGCAGCCACTTACTGGTTGAAAGTGGGTCATGTTATTCACTGACTCACGAGGCACTGGTCGCTGCCCCACTAAACTCAGAGCAGAAGCTGAGGACCTTCACATTGTCTCTGTAGTCACAGGTCAACCCAAGGGACCTTTCCAACTCGCCATGACCCACTCCCCTGTCACGTGAAGCAAAGGGACATGTGAAAAAACTGTGCTTGCTTTTTGGTCTCGGACTGGTTGGAACAGACGTGGGTGAAAGACCCGTGGGGAGGTTAGCAATGGCAGCTTTCATCTTGATTTTAATTTTACTCTTTTCCTCCCAGATTTGTCTGACTCTTTCTGACCCATTTCTATGGGTCTCTACTGAAAGGTCCTTTAGATGTGTGGCAGGTTTTTGGGCCTTGCTTTAGGCCAATCCTATTTGGCTGGACTTTTACCCTCAAGGAGATGGGTAACTTTAAATGCTTAACTTAGTAACTAAATTCTTTATTCTTTCTTTATTGTACCCTAGTTATATTAAAGTTCCTTTCCATTAAATGTTTTGTATGTTTATCTTAATGCGGAGGATAGCAGAACCCATTCAGAGGGGGCAGGCTTGGGGGTTCTGGGTGCTCCTCTCCCTGCCCTGTAACACCCCCACAAGGGCATCCTTGCACATGCCCAGAACCTTTAGATCTCACTCAAATGAATTTTCATGAGTAAAACAAAATCTTCTGTGACCAGCTGATTACAAAGAGCAATGCTTTTCTCCTTTAGAACAGCAGAACTTCTTTTTTGGTTTAACTTTTTTCATACAATTGTCATATTCTGTGATATTATATAATTTTTACAGTTTTGTCTCCTGTTCCCCAAATTAAAATGCAAAAATCGCAAATTGCATCCACTGCTTTCCCAGCTTCTAGCAAAAGTGACTGGAGTTTAAGAATTAACCCATGAGGAATGGGTATCAGAATGGATGTGGAGCTGCATGAGTCAGCTTCCATAACAAGGACAACTGCACTCTTCTTTTTGAGTCATTATTTTGAGAAGTTATTACAACTTTCACCTTTTTTCTCGATCTCTCACATTCTTTCTTTCTCCTCCATTCCATTTGTTACAGAGGTACCTTCGTGAAGGGGGAAGGTGCCATTTCCCACCTCCACTCACATGCAGCTGCCTTGGATCACAGGTTCCAGCATGCCAGAAATTGAGCTTCCTGAACAGGGAAGCCACTGGCACCAGCAGCAGAGCTGAGTGGGCAGGTGAAAGGTAAAGCCAGATAACATGATGGCAGGTGAGTTCTGGGCTCTTGTTTTTCTGGCTTTGACTTGCACGCTGCTACTGTTAGGGGAGAGCATGTGAAGGCTGACAATGGCAGTCCTTGTCTTGATCTGTGTTCTTGTATCTCTCCTTCAGTCCCTAACTTGCTTAGCCCCCCACGCCCTCCTGTTGTTCCTCACCAGAAGGTGCCTTAGACTTGTGTAAGCTTTTGGTCCTCAGCTTACCCACTTTGGGTCAACACAGTTTGGCTGGGCATTTGCCTATGAGGGGGGCGGGTAATTTTGAGGATTATGCTGGGAAACTATTATTAGGATATCTTGTTTTCTCTCCTCAAGTACATCAATTCTATTAAAAATCTGTCACAAGAAGAGGGTGCTTCCTTTGTCTTTGTGCATCAGATGGCAGAATCCCTTTGAAACATGTACCTCTTTAATTTGGGGTCCATGGGTATCCATAAACTGAAACATCCTCACTGATAAGCCAAAGTCCTGGAGGGCAAGAGAAGCAAATATACTGATCAGGTTTATTGGAGCAGGACATGATTCTGTACTGGGCTAATCCATGTCTTCTCCATGTGCAGGAAGATGATTCTGGCCAAGACCAAGTCAAAAACCAATTTTATTAAATCTCCTGCAAATTCTTTTACTTGAGTAAAAACTCTGCTTATGAGATTGTTTCATACATTATACTGAAATTTCTTTGAGTTCATAAGATAAGGAGCTTCTTGGGCTGAATGTAAAGTGCTTAATATTAGAAAATTGTACACATGACAAGAAGAACTTGGAAGAACTTGTTGACAAATCCTATTTGTCATAGGATTTTATTGGAAAAATAACTCTTATATTGGCACTTTTATATCAAAAATGTCAACTTTATCGATAGACCTAATATCTTCCAATGTTTTTTGAACACTCAAGCACATATTTTTCTAACTCAGGTTATATTTTTTAATGCAAATTTTGCATCATCTTCAGAGGAACAAAATCAGTAAATCCTGCATTGAGCTTCCAGAAGATGGGGCACTTTTAATGCCCTGTATCCAAATCTCTTTTGCTGTATCTGCAAGACAGGTATAGCCTCTTAGTCCAGGTACTTTTTTTGTATTTATCAGGCCCAGAGCCCATTAGACTCAGTCCCAATTCTAGCCCCTCCTGAAAATGATTAGCCTGTTGCAACAAACACCATGATTCCCATATGTTACAAAAAGAGAGACTTGATTCTAACAGTACTAAGATATTGCTCATAAAATTTACTCTGAAACAAGATCATGCTGGCCTCACTATTATTAATTTATTATTTTTAATTTATTATTATTTAATTTATTATTATTATTCATTTATATTATTAATTTATCTAACCTCTTTTAAGGCTTTCCACAGATGCAGCTACACTACAAGTTTTCCACAGATGCAACAAAGCAAAAGCACAAGATAAGCACAAGCTAATAGGCAACGCCCTATAAAAGCGAAGGGTTGAATCACAAGGAAGATCTATTTCCTGTCTAATCAAGAAATGTTTGCCAAGCCATTCCTAGATTTATTTCCACCTCCCATGACCCACGTAAAACCATTCCTAATCCTCAAATCTGAGACAGATTTGTGCCTTTCCTCCTGCCTCCTTATTGGCTGACCTCATGATAAAACTCTTTCTTTTCTAGAAAGCCAGGGTGCCATAGCATTGCCTTCTTGGGGTGGTGGGCTGTGAGCTCCTGCTAGGTAACATATTTTATGTACAAATAACAATTTCAGATTCTATGAATCTGAGAGGTTAGTCTCAGAGGCACCACTAAGACCTGGGTTTGGTCCCCGACCAGGGAGGTGACCAGCATGACACAGCAGATCTTTCCTGTTTCACCCGCTCTCCCCCTCAGCAGTGTATTTCAGTGAGTCTGCCTGTTCTGCTTCCTACTGTGTATCTAGGGACTCCTCTCACCCACCCCTGCACCTCTGGCATACA
Source organism: Galemys pyrenaicus (assembly GCA_019455555.1). Taxonomy (NCBI): domain Eukaryota; kingdom Metazoa; phylum Chordata; class Mammalia; order Eulipotyphla; family Talpidae; genus Galemys; species Galemys pyrenaicus. The sequence continues at coordinate 10,516,279 of JAGFMF010011684.1, forward strand.
CCCTAGTTCTTGTATGCATAAATAAAAAAATAAATCTTTTAAAAAATAACAAAATTAAGAAAGGATCATAGATTTAAATAATAATCACTCATTTCCCAGTTTGAATCTTATTTGTTACTAATATTAAAATTTGAAAACATCAAATAGAGTTTACAGTAATAAACCTAACAAAATAAGGTAGAAATAGTTGAGATAAGCTAATAACTTTTTAAAGGCCCAGAAGCAAAAGCACACTGCACTACCTTCCATAGATATTACACACAACTGCCTTGTGTGGGTTGTGTGGGGATGGCTCCTCCCCCATGACTCATTATTTGCAGCAGAATATTCAACTACTAGTGTCCTGTCAAGGCATTTGAACAACATACCACCTTTTCTGATGATGAAAGGCAGGTAAGACTCCATTTAACTATTAAACTGTCTTCATAGAGAAAAATCTTACTTCCATTATGTCTTCCCAATGAACAACTTATTCTCTCCCCAAATCCAAACAAACATAAAATTCCCAGTTTTTAAAAATATGCCTTTGGAGAAAGAGAACAGGATTATAGTATAATTCATAGGTATACACGAAGTTTAAGTACTATCTAATTTAGCTGCAGTCTTATATTTATGCTATTCTCTGGTAGATCTTTCCACAAGCCTTCTATCATGATCTGTGTAAAGGAAATTAAATGGCAGAACTAAGAGCTTCCCAGAGTCGATGAATATCTCTACTATCCAATCATCTTTGCAAGTGCCTCAAACTCAGATTCCTGCACCCTCTTCACAGCAGTTCCTTTTTCTGTCCTTTTTCTTGAGTTCAAATACAGGGACAGCCAGGTGATTCATTTTCTTTGATCTCATTTCCCAGAGCCCTTGTCAGCTTTGATTTTGATTTTCATAGAAACAGTCTGAATATTCCTTGGATGTGAGGTTTTAGACCTGACCTATCTGTGCTAGCCACCTGCCACTGTATCTGAGGCACACTTGGGCTAAGGTGGGAAGAGTCAAAGGCTCAAGGAAGGGCCTTTGGGAATCAGGCCAGACCTCTGCTCTGTTGCACTTGCTGCTTTTACCCTATCTGGGGGTGGAAAGACTTCTTAAGGTGCTTCTTCATGTGAGATAGATAAGCTGGAGCTCAGGTAGCAAGCATCCAATGTCACTTTGAAAGCTTAGGGCTATCCCCTGGAAGAACAACTTGAGGCCCTTTGAAGGTTCTGGAGGAGAACTAAGAGGGAACACAAGGAAAAGGGGAAGAATTAGGGCCCAGAAGGCATGTCTTTTAGGTTTAGGGAAGACTTCCTTATGATAAAATTAGATAACCACCGGTGTTTTGTGTAATTTTAAAGATTTTATGTTCTTACACTTAACTCTTTATTTGGAATTTATTTGGTTGGTTGTTGGAGGTGAACACCTAGCCTCAGTTTCCCCCTCAGCTATGTAGTCAATTTCTCACATCATTTCCTGAGCAACCTCTCTCTTCTTCCTGTGGAAGGAGCCTCCTGGAGAAACTCAGTTCTCATGGGCCTCTTTATCTGCTTCTGTGCTATTTTGTTCCACGCTTTGGCCTGAAATGGCCCATGGTCAAAGCAGGTTTTCAGGCTGCTTTTATATCATTCATGATCTAAGAAAAGTTTTCATATTTTTAAATATTGGGGGGGAAAAACAGTATAATATGTCATGACACACAGAAGTTTTGCAAACTTCAGTGCACATAAATATCTCTCTGCAGCCCAGCACACCCAGGGATTAACTGCTGCATTGTGTGTCCACAGGCGGACAGCTCGACTGGCAGAGCCAAAGGTAAGTTCTGCTTGGCCCTTTGCAGAAAAAGTTTGCCAACCATAGAAATAAGCTATTGATCTGCCCACTGATTCTAAATTCCTAACTGACCAGGCAAGTTTTACTGGGCTTTACTTCTTGTTTACTTTTCCACTGAAATACATAATTGTTAAATCCAATTACCGCTGAATGAGCTGACTCAGCCCCCTTAATGCACAGGTCAATGGCCTGACCCCCAATGGGAAGTTTTCTGTGGAGGGAGGTCCCTGGGAGGTGACTAGACATTGAGGTCGAGGCCGTACACTGTCTTGATGGGATTCGCGACCTTGGGAAGAGATGCCGGGGAGCTTCCTCGCTCCAGCATGCCACACTGGCCCCGCAAGAAAGTGGTCCCTGCCCAGACTGGCATCTGACAGGTCTTCCAGCACCCAGGATTGCCAGAAAATAGATTTCCCTAAGTGCCCCAGGTGTAGTTTTTATCACAGGAGTGTAGCCGGCAAGCACCCAGTTACAAGGATCCATCTGGACACTGGCCTACTATGTCAATGTGACCCATGAATTTGGGAAGGGCTAACCTTGTGTTAACAGTTACTATTTTACCCAGTTATCGTGGTGTGCCCTCCTCCCCATGGATTTGCATCTGGTCTGTCTCTCAGGAAAGAACTTTAGTTTTTCTCTACAGGTCTCCTGTATTTCCTTTAGCTTATTCTGAAATACTGTACATTTTTTCTTATTCCCATGGATTCCCTTCTTCTGAATATTCCTGAAATAAAGAAAGCCTCTCAGCTTCCTGCACTCTTTCTAATCACTTTTCTTGATTCTTGAGTTTCTCTAGTAACAGCATACTAATTGTAATAGGTATATATAATAAGATATAGAATAATATATTAGATATTAGATAACATAATATTAGGTGTTAGAATGTTATCAGATTATAGGTTTATATAATAATTATAATATTACATTTTTTCAGCTTCATGTTGAAGAATTATTATAATATTAAGAATGAGACTTTCTATTTTTTCTCCAACAATTATAATTTATTTCCCCACGTGAATTTCACTGTCTTATACTGTCATTATAAATAAATAAAACTGTAACACAGTCATGGCCCTTTTAGTGGGAGTCTGGGAGAGAGGTCAGTGGTTCCAGGTACCAGGTAGTTCACCTCCTAACTGATCCTCCCTCAAAAAGTTTTATGCCCTTATATATATCCCCTCTACCTGCTCTTCTCCATCTCTCTCCCTTACTTGTCCATAACATACAATGGAATCATTTTAAATTGATTGCTGTCATTCTGTATGTTTATTCTATTCTGTTCCTAATTTAAGAGAAGGAGCCTTACCCATCCAGGTAAATTTTTGTCAATTTCATGTTGTAGACACCTGGTCCAAAGTGTGACACCCAGGTGTGGGGGACCTGGAATGAGGGGAGGGAGTGAGAACGAGACAGGGTGGGCGAGGGAGATCTCATTTCCATTGTTTTTGCTTTTACTTCTTACTGTGTACCTGTATCACATTTAAAATAAATATCAGTGCATTTCACTTCAAAGAAAATAAAAAATAAAATTAAGCTGAAAATTCTTAAACTAAGTACCTGCCACCATAGCAGGAAATCACAGGAAAACATCAGCTTAAGATACTATGGATAGCATTCAGTGTCTCCACCCAAGGCATTCAGGAGGTTGGGTGACCTGAGATTTCCTGGCAGGGGTGAGCTGAGCCCAAGGGTGAGAAGTTAGTCATGTGAATGGTGCCATGTTGCAGTTGAAAGTAAGGGCTCTGGGTCTCAGCAGGTAAGGACCATATAGTCTATCTTGTTCCTATAGCTCTGAGCCCCAAATCTGTACCTGCAAACCCGGGGACTCAGTGATCTAGATCTGCATCTACATGGACACCTACATCTGTCTATGTGTGTGTATGGCTGTCCCCTCATCTTCTGTTTATCTATGTACCAACATCTCTTGATACCTATCCATTCATCTCTGCCGTCTCTATCTACCTAGTTATCTATCTATCTATCTATCTATCTATCTATCTATCTATCTATCTATCTATCTATCTATCTATCTCTTTTCATCAATCACTTCTATTTCTAGCCATCTCTGTCATCATCTACATACCTAACTACCTACCAACTTATATACCAACTACCATCTCTCTCAACTTATCCATCTCTAAGATGACAGACAGACAGATGCAGACATAAACATCCATCTAGACTTTTGTTTCCTTCACATACAAACATCTCACTTGTCCCTCATTTCAAGCTGACTCCCCTCAATACACAGGTGTGGTAATAGCTCCCCAGGGTCCCCAGACTCATACAGCCACCTGGGGTGGCCCTTCATGACTCCCAGATGCAAGGCCTGCCTGGGCAGGTTCAACAACCACCTGGCTACGGGGAGGTCTCCTCAGGAGGCCCCACACTCAAGGCCCCACCCACTTCTTAGCAGATAAGTTTGTCTCCTATGCAGAAAGGAAGCTTGATAACAAATAGGATGGAATTAAATTAATGGTAGGGCCTCCCTGGTGGTGCAGGGCTTAAGTCTCAGCACTATAAAGCTATCCACAGCCATGAGTTTAATCCTTTGATGACCCTTTGGTGTGGCAGACCTCTCCCATCTCACCCAAAGCTCCCCTCAGCAGTGTATTTCAGTAGATCTGCCTGTTCCGCTCCCCACTCTGTCTCTGGTGAGTCCTTTTACCCCCCTGCCCCGCCCTGCACCTCAGGCCTACACCCCAGCTCTTGTACACATAAATCTTAAAAATAATAATAATAAAATAAATTAAAAGATTTTTATTTTCACATTTGTGAGCATCCGTGTGTGGACTTAGGGTGCCTGACACAGGGACACCTGGGGTGAGGAGACCCTAGGAGGGAGCCAGGGTGTGTGTATGGAGGATAGGAGAGGAGCAGACAAAAGGGTGGGTCTGTCTGTGCCTCCACACCAGCTGCTTTTACAAAATTGGTTCATCAGTGTAAAGCACTTTCAAGAGCTAGTGGTCAACACAGGGCCTGAGGCCTCAGAGGTCAGGTGGGGGGTTGGAGAAGGGACTAGGGACGCAGGGAAGAGATTTTTTTCTCCATGCTCTAAACTGCCTCTGTCAACTTGTGGTTGAAATTGAATGCACGACACCAGCTTGTCATACATAAAAAGTAATGTATAAAATCCACACACTGTCTTCTCCCTAATGCATCCATAAACATGTCTGTCAATTGTGAGAGTGGGAAAATATAAACCGAAGTGGTTGAGCTTAGGGAGTGAGCTCATTCTTGTCTCACCAGCATCAAGTTCCTATCTTCCCTCATAGTGAGGTCGGCCTTTTTGGAACCAGGCCTGCTTTGACTGGCTGCTCTGGCCACAGATGTCTGGTAGATGCTTGGAAACAACAGGATGAATACTGAACTCTCACTCCCCAAGAACCAGGGCAGAAGATGCTGTAACAGGAAGCAGGAGTAGGTGCGAGACACCAGGAACCACTGTGGGCATCCTTTCAATGAAGCCATTTTGGTTTGTGGGTGGTGCTTTCTCCTTGTGACTCTAACTTGCACTTGCCTGCTGACTCAGGAATCTAAGGCCCTATTCATGTGCCTGTGGAATTTTGATATGTCATCCTGTGGGATATGTCCGTTCAGATCCTTTGTCCTGTTTTTAATTAGACTGTTTTTCTTCATATTATTAAATTATAGGCGTTCTTAGAGATTCTGGATAGAAGCTGCTTGTCAGACATATTCTGCAAATGTGTTTCTCTTCTTGTGGCTTACCCATTCATCTTCTAAATAGTGATGCTGACAATATTGTTCTTTTTTTTAGTTAAACTAATTTCCTTTGCTTCCCCATGCCCCCCAAAATTATCTTGTCACTCTGAAAACATAACTTTCTTTTTTTTAATTTATGTTTTATTACATTTATTTATTTATTTTGATTTTCAATTATTTCTGCATACAAGAACTGGGGTGTAGGCCAGAGTTGTGTGTGGGGGTGTGTGCATGAAAGGAGTCATCAGAATAGGGAGCAGAACAGGTGGATCTGCTAAAAGAAATGCTGAGGGGAATGGTGGACAAGCCAGGAAAGGTCTCTTGGGCCATGTGGATCATCTCCCTGACCAGGGATCGAACTCAGGCCACAGCAGTGACAGCACTGAGATTTAAACCACTAGGGAAGGCCCTTGAACACTTTTACATTATATTATTTTTCCTTTTAATCTCCCATCATCCCTGTGTGCCCTGTCCCTTCCTGTCCTCCCACCCAGCCTCAGAGCCTGTGTGTTGATGCTCACTAGTCTTGAAAGTGTTTTATGTTGAAAAATGCCTGTTATATGAATGTCCAGGATTTGTTTTTCTCATTCCAACTTATTTTGCTTTGTATAATTTTTCTTAATTCCTTCTATGTTTTTTAAATTGGCTGTACTTCATCTTTTCTCATGGTTGTATAATATTCCATGATATGGAGACACCACACCTTTTTGATCCACTTGTCCATAGAAGGAGATGTAGGCTGCTTCCATGTCCCAGCGATTGTAAGTAATGATATTACTTACAATAATATCAGCCACAACAAAATGCCCTCAGCCACAACAAAATGTCCTTTGATGTTTTCCTTTAGAAGCTTCATAGTTGTGGTCTTTATGATTGGTCACAATTAGATGACTCATTGGGATTCATTTCTTCACATGGGAAAAGGGAGCAGTTGAAAGGTGGTTTTGTTTTTCCAAGCATATTTAGCTGTTACAGCTCCATTTTGGAAAGACCGTCATGATATGACTTGGGCTTCTTTGCCCAAATCAAACACCTGCACAAGCTGGATCTGTTCCATCCACCTGCGCCAGGATGCACCAGGTCCCTGCCCCTGCATCAGGACCAGCCTGTCTCTATTACCACAACTAACCAGAGTAGGGGCTTCAACTTAGTCCCATCTTTTTTTTCTTTTTATTGAGATCACACACTAGTTTACAACACTATGCAGGTTTCAGGTGTGCATCTGCTCACATCAGCTCCTCTCTAGGTCACACCCACCACCAAATGTCTAATCACCACCTGCTAACCAGCTCTTCTTCCCCCGCTCAGCCCCAACCCCACAACCACCATTTTGTTGTTGCTCTATTTTATAACCTCACTTTGACTCTCCTAATCCCTTGCATTTCAATATAAATGTTGTGAGTTCATAAATTTCCACAGAAAGTCTATTTGGTTTACAATTGGGCTTGATCAAATATATACAACAATCTTAAGAAAATTTACATTTTAATGATTTTTGAAGTTTCATAGGCATAAACACAGTATTTTGCTCCATTTACTTTGGTCTTTTAAAAATGTCTTTCAGCAGCCGTGTATTTCAGATGTAGAGATCGCACTTATCTTTTCTTACATCCATTATTAAAATGTTTCTTTTACATAAGTGTAAGGGGAATTTATTTTTACTTCTATTTTCCATTTTTACCCTGCCAGTGTATAAAAATACACTTCATTTTTGTACATTGTACATTTTTTATTCATCAACCTTGCTGTATTTGCTTATTAGTTCTACTGGTTTTTTAATCAATCCCTTAGCATTTTCTGGGTAAATAATTGATCGTGTGTGCAAGGAGACAGTTTCACTGGTTACTTTTCAAGCATTATGCCTTTTATTTCTTTTTCTTGCCTCATTTCACTTGTGTGGCTGCTGTAAGATAATGAGTAGTAGCGCCTTGTTCCAGACCTGAAGAAGAAAATGTTTTATGTTTGGCCACCGACTAGCATCAACTATATTTTTCACATGTGCCCTTAATCCACCAGAAGGCACTCCCTTCTCTTCCAAATTGTTCAGATTATTTACTGAAGATGTTGAATTTTGACATATGCTTTTTCCATTGATTGCAATATTCCTCTAGTTATTCTCATTCATTCCATCAAGGTGATGCACTAAACTGACTTTCAAATGTTAAATTGACCTAAATTCTTGAAATAAACTCAATATGGCCCAGCTATATCACACTTTGTATGCATTAGTGGATTTGACTTAACTAACGTTTTAGTAAGGATTTTCCATGTGAAAGCATTAGGGATACAGTGAGTCATTTCCTTCCCAATATCTTCATTAGATTTTGGCATTCAGGTTATGATGGCCTCATGCAGTGAGTTGGAAAGTGTTCCTTCCACATTTATTTTTTGAGATGGCTGTGTAGGATTGTCATTTTTTCTCTAATTATCACCAATTCATTCTAAGAGAACTTGTCTTTCCATCTTTTTAATTCTATAGGTTCTATTTTTAACCCCTGGAAGCACATACATATTCCCAGTCGTATGTGCCTTAATGAACACACCATTATGTCATTGCAAAATGTCTGGCACTCTCTGGTCTGGCTTGTGATGTGAACAGGCTTCCCCCTCCTTATGGTCTCGTCTGCATCGTTGTCTCTTTAGCCTATACATCTACACTTAAAGTGCAGCTCCTGTAAACAACATGCATGGGGGCAGGAGATTCTGAAAATATCAGTTTCTGCATTCTACACTTAAAGTGCAACTCCTGTAAATAGCATGTACTGGGTCAGGGGATCTGATTATATCAGCCTCTTAACTAGTGCATTTTAACATAATTATGAACAAGGTTGGATTCAGGTCCACTGTTTCACTAGGTTTGCACAGGTCCCTGCTGTTGTCTTTTCCTCTTTCTTCTTTGCTTTGAGTGAACTTACTATTTTTAAAATTCCATTTCAATTACTCTATTGGCTTCTTGACCACATCTCTTTGCAATACCATTTGAATAGCCATGGGACTGATCACAAGGTACACTCCAACACCCCACCTGCCAGACGTGAGAACCTAGTGCCCTGCAGTGGATAACAGCCATGGTCATGTCCCCTTCTCTGCCCTCAGCAGTGTCCCAGGGTCTGTCCTGCCTAGGCTTGAGCCAAGAGTCAGCTGAGGACAGGCTGGAGTCCATGTTCAACCCCTCCGCGGTTCTCTTCTTGCTGGTATTTTCTCCTCCTGTCCCAGAACTGTATATCACTGAACTCTTCACCAGTGGTGCAATTCAGAAAAACTGCAGAATTCTTTCTGAATTGTGTCCATCTGTCCAGAGGCCAGCTGTGGGCTTCCCCAAGGCCAAAAATCCATTAAAACAGGCAGGGCTAGTCTTTTCTTGCAGGGACTTATCCCCTGCCTGGCTCTGCTTACCTTTGATACCGCTGGTAATTTCAGCGACTTTTCTTGGGTGTTTTAACCAGTCTGTAGTGCTAACTTGGGGATGGTTGATTTCACAGAAACTATTCTACCATCAATGGCAGTGAAACTCCATTGCCCCATTGGAAAAATGAGAAAACTGAGGCACAGAAGGTAAATGACTTTCCTGAGGCTTTCCATTCCAAGGGGATGTTGTTACAGCAAAAGACTGTGAATATCTCAGTTTGTTTATTTTTAAGGAAAAAGAAAATAAGCAAAAAAGTCCTACCACCAGCACTTACATTTCGTTAGGGCTTTCTTCTCCTCCCTCCCTCCACTCCCCCAACTTATCCCATGGTAACCACAGTTCATTTATCAATGTCCACCAGTTTATTTTTATTTTGCATTGTCAGTCGATTCACCTTGTTTCCTTATATTACCCATAAATCTACAAATGTCCAATATTTATCTTTACTTTGCTTCAGGTAAGCTTTTCAAGTGCCTTCCATTTTGCTGCCAGTGGCAAGACTTCACCTTTCTTACAGCTATGTGGTAGTCCATGGTGTGGGCAGAAAACATTCTTTATACAACTTCCCATCATGGGCACTTAGGTGGCTACCATGCCTTAGCTGTTGTACATAGTGCTGCAGTAAGCCTTGTAGAGCACATAACATTGGAGGTGATGGTCTCCTATCCTCCACATAGAGACCCAGAATTGGGATTGCTGGATCAAATGGTATTTCTAGTTTGGTTTTTAAAGGTCTCGAACACTTTCCAAAATGGTTGCACCTTCTTACATCCCCACTAACAGTGTCTAAGCAGTCCTTTTTCTCCTCTTTGTCCTGACCAACACTTGGAGGAGACTTTTTGACTTATGTGCATACCTTGATTGGATAGAGACTATGTCATATATCTGTCTTTATTTCCTACCAGTCCAGTAGGAAAGACCAAAGGTGACCTGGAGTGGCTCTGTGCCACACACCTTCATGTAAATTTCCAAGGAACTCCACCCCATCCTCAGGGAGCACCGAAAGGGCATGAGGAAAGGGAAAGAGGAAAAAGGGGCCGACATGGAAATTTGGGAGTGAGTGTTCAAATATAAGACCTGGCAGTACAGGGTAATCTCCCAGCAGTAAGACCTTGCCCTGTAGTGAGGTGAAAGCCAGCTCTTAACATAATATACCCATGACTCTCAGACATTTAGCTGAGAATTCAGAAAAATCTGAATTTTAATCTAAATATTTAAGTTTAAATACTCAGAGAAATCAGATAAACAAACAACATATTTATTGCAAAAATACCCCACAAGACAAAACACAAACCAAAAAAGAAACTTGCTAGAGAGAATAATTCCTTTAAAGAATATACCCAGGTAGCAAGTAGGAACCCATGAAAGACAGTTCAGTGCAGGGAAAAAGGTGAGAATAAAGGGCTAAGTGTCTATGCCGGGGCAACCTCAATGCTGTATTTGTACAACTTTCTAAATAAAGAAGCCCTGGCGCTCCTTCAAGCCTTTGCTCTCATCTAACCACTGGTCCCACATCCCACTGCAAGCCAACACTCCAGAGCCTACTCTTGCTCAGGTTCTCAGAGTGCTCTCAGTGTGTTAAATGTCAAGAAGCAAAATACCAAGTGGTTCGCACTAAGAGATTTCTCGCTTCTGATATCTTTGATTGATGCACAGGCTCTGGTAGAAGTTCTCCAGGCCCACAGAGGATTTACAGCAGGGAGCCTGCAACTGGCAGGAGGGAACATGGCCTGGAGGTCTCAAGGAACACTTTCCAAAGACACGAGTGGGTATGTTCCTACCAGCTCATGGGTCCTGCCTGTAACAGCTATGTCTCTCTCACACTTTCAGCTCCTGATGGGCCCCCAAGATTTAACTTTCCTTTCACTCTTGTCAGCAATCAAAATTTAAGAGATTTAGCTGAACACTAGTCTTTTCTCTGGCCCATTGAAATCAGGTGACAAATTCTCAAAGTTTCCCTTTCCTGTTCTGTATACAAACTATGTTTGTTTTCATGAATTTAATTTTATCATTGATTATTATTTTCATGCTGGTATTTATAAGAAAGAAGTGACGGGGAAAACAGCACATGAGAGTGTTTATAAATATATGAGGCAGTCTTCTAGAACGTTCTCCAGTTGTTCTTTAGGACATGTCTGGGGTCAGTGGGTTCTTCACAGGTTCTGCCTCCAAGTCATTGTGCCAGATTCACCTTTATCTCACTTCATCCTTTCTTTTTAGATAACCTTTCCTTTCAGAGAAACTCTCTCTATGCCAGCCACACACCTATCAAAATCACACACACACACACACACACACACATATTTGATACAAGGTAAGATTATTTTATGACATTCCAAATATAGGGTCAACCCAATGGGTGCTAGAGAACAGAGCAGTTTTGCACACATGCTTTCAAGTCTGTTTCCTTTCAAGACTGCTTTCCTTTTGTCACATATTGATAGAAATTAACATTGAAAAACTCATACTCTTTAGTGTAATAGAATCTTTCTAATCCCCAGGTGCACCCCAAAGTATCATCTATTCAGTGTGGCCATCGGGGGCACTTCCTTCACCCCATTTCTCTGGTTCACAGATACTGACTAATGCTCAGAAAATGAGGCAGTCTACAAAGAACAGAGGAACAACATGTCCATTGTGAACACAAGGAGAGCAGCAATCGTTTCCACAAAGGTGAATGAGAAGGGACTTGGGTCTGTGAGATGTGGGGGCTGCACAGACATGCAAAGTCATACTTGACATAAAGGTAAGTCTGTGCATGTTGAACATACACTAGCACTTCAATTTTGTTAAAAATGGTTGGAAATATTAAATTGTTTTGCTGGTTGTCTTTGTTAAGGAATATCTGTTTCATATTTGGGAATGTGCTTAGAGTGAATACCCTACTTGAGGAAGCTCTTTACAGTGCTGTCAGGGGTGGGGAGGAGGTGTCAATTGGACTAAAATAGCTCTCTCTATCTTCACTCACCAATGATGTGACCTTTAGCAAGTTACTTAAACTGAGTCTCAGTTGCATTCTGGAGAGTAGAAGCGCTGCATTTTGGGGCATTTTCAACAAGCTATTATGTTGAATAATACAGCTTTGTACAGGGTCTGGCATGCAGAGGGACATGGAACGGTGGTGGCAGTTGTTTTGATTTACCCAAGAGGCCCTGGCTTTCCTGAGTTACAGTACACGCTCTTAGACAGGATACCAACTCAAGATTCCTTAATTTTTGTAAGCCTGGCATTTGCTTTGCCTGGTTGATTCCAAATGCAAACCTGGACAGGAAATGCAGGAGGGAGGACCAGGAGGCTTCTGCCATCGAAATGATGGTTTGCCCCTGCCCAGAAGCACGAGGAGTCTTGGGAGGACCTGGACTCAGTCTCCAGCACTGCAGCCACCCCACACAGCAGACCGGAGGTTCAGATTTAGCACAGCCATCTGGGCACCGCGACAGAGCTGTTGCTGCCACCGCCTCCCAGAGCTGTGAGCACTGCGCAGCGAGGGAGCTAGAAAGCAGACATCCCTGGCTTCCTTGGTGGGGCCAGAGGGGGGAGGCAGCGGATGCTGAAGCTTACAGACTTGGTTAAAACGTCCAAATTCCAGAACACCAGGCCCCGAGGACGGATGCCAGGCTATTTCAGGGACACCATTCTCCCTGTGGCCGTAGTAAACACAGAGCAAATCCACTCGCCTGAACACACCCACGCACCCCGTGCGGACGGGCTCAACAGCAACTCCTGATTCTTGGAAAATAGCGACACTGTGTTAGAGGTAATTCACTTTACGTGCTTCATCCCAAATATTAATTTCATGTTCCAATAGATCTGCCTATGGAGAGTGTGCTAGGATTGTTTCTCAGCATTGGTTTGCGAGAACATTTTGATAACAGAACAAAAACATTATGGTCTGTGATGCATATTTGATTGCGAGTAAAAATACAGTTGAAATTTATTTTTTTACCCATCTGCAAGTGGATACGGAGCAGCTAGTCCTAGCCAAGAGGAAGAGGCATAAACGTGGCAGCAAAGGTGGGCACAGCAGCAGTATATCTCAGTTTGATGATGGGAGCTCAACATTTTCAGAATATTTAAAATAAGAGGCCGTCTTCAGTTAACTCAGCACAGAGCAAGATCTAAATTGCTGAAAAGTGAATGTAAAAGCACTTCCTTTTTCAGAACTCCAGCATCATTGTTTGTGAAATCAAAGCATCCTTCCCAGACTGTGGAATGCTCTTCTTAAATAAATAATGTTGAATTTTTTTAGAAAAGAATTATGTGTTTATTTAAAGCATGGAAAATAGATCATCCAAAAGAAAATAATAAAAATCAGCTATAAGTCAAATACCTATAGTCCTAAATAATCCATCTCAGGATATGATGTACGCCCTTTCAATGGTTTGTACTCAGTACACAAAATGAAATTGTGATATTTCTATAATTTTGAAACTCATTTCTTTCACATCATAGTGTGAATATTCTCCCACACCATTACGTTTCAGTCTTGACATGATTTATAGGGAGGTATTCGCCATCCCCCACAGTCAGCGCTCACACTTTGTTCTTTGGGGCTTTGTTTGCTCAAGATCATGGGCATTTCCTGGGCATTTGTAATGACAAGCGCCAGGGGGGTCGGGCAACTCAACTGTTAGATGCTACTGTGTCTTCCTGCATCATTCAAGGCCCCGACACTGCAGTAAGAGTCCACCAGCTCAGGGTCTCACAGATTTCAGAGTTGAGCTACTTAGCTTGAGTGTAAAGATTGTGAACATTACTCTCATGGCTGTTGACTGCTTGCATATATGAGAGAGAGAGAGAGAGAGAGAGAGAGAGAGAGCCCACATGGGCACTGTTCCACAGCCACTGCTAGTGTCCAGCTCTCCCTACCCCCAACGATTCCTGGCTTTTTACTTCATTTAAAATCATTCCTGGCTCCCTCAAGGCAATCAGTTTTGGGCCACAGATGTCACAAGTCTTTTCCTAGTCTCTTCTATGATTTATATAATTTTCGTGTATGAAATAAGAAGTCTCATTGTCAAACACATGACTTTTCTCTCATGTTTCTCTATTTATCTATTTTTTAAATTGAGGCATTGCTAGCATTGCCCTTTGGGTAGGGCCACCATAGGGCATCATCACAAATATCCCACACTCCCCCAGGCAAGGTGCCCTCCCACTTTTTGCTCCCTAGTAGCCTCAGTAAGTGGTTGCTTTCAGGGGTCAGAGTTTAAGCTTGTCTTTATCTGACCCTCTGCTTGGTTTCTCCACATCCCCATGTTTATGGAAGGTAAGCCCAGCCCCCAAAACTATGGAAAGGGGTCTTGACTGGGAGCACAACCCTAACCACCCTCTCCAGGTGCCTTCCCAGGGAGCACTCCGTCACCCCGGACCTACATGTGATGGACAGGTGTTCCCTGCTTGTGATATCCTTTATTACCAAGACATCCACTCATTTCATGTAGCAGATTTTAAAGAAGACTAGCCCTTTCTTCTTCAAATAATGGTCAAAATCATGTCTACCCTAAGTGTATTAATTTTCTAAAGCTATTTTAACCACCACAGGCAGGAGGCCTTAAACAACAAAAAAATGTATTTTCTCAGAGTTTTGGGAGCGAGAGTCTTAGGTCCTGGCATTGAGAGGGCTGATTTTCTTTTTCCCCCAAGGTTTTTCTCTCAATAGCGTTGACCTTCTGATGTCTCTCTGGATATGTGTGTTCTGATTTCCCCTTCTTATTGGACACCAGTCATGCCTGGTTAAAGACCTTCCTGAATCTTAATTACCTCTTTAAGACCCTTTCTCCAACCACAGTCACATTATCATAATATTATGAATTAGAATTTCAACATATGAATTTGCATGGTGGCAGGACAGCCCATAATGCTTATTAATATGATCCCAAATACAGGAGAAAGCGCTAAACAAAAATTTAAAACCTGCAACCAGTAATGACCAGGTCCACCTTCCTGGTGAAACAAACAAGCAAGCAATAATCTCTTTAGTACTGGAACAAGACCCAGCATCCCAGTATCCAGAATGTCCAGGAATCCATCCAGAATTCCTCAGCATACTGGGTCCAGGGAAATCTCAACTTACAAGGGGAAGCAAATTCAACAGATACTACTCCTGACATGCCATAGACATCGGGGTTAGGAGATCAAGACAAACACTGTTGCAACATATACAGTGACGGAAAGAGATGATACAGACAGGATGAAGTGAGGATTTCATGACAAGTGACAACTGCTTTTTAACTTGAAGTTTAAACTACCATTAATATTTTTTCTTCCAGAACTATATTTATGATGCCAGGTGTTATATTTCTAACTGTTAATATACTGGCATATTTTTTAAAAACTTTGTCAATAGTGATCAAAATCCTATTTTCTCTTTGGATCAAGTCAAGTCAATTTTCTGGTTTTAAAGAGAGTCACCCTAATTTTTTTTTTCTCCTGAAAGCGGTGTCTCCTCTCAGCCTCCTCCCGGAGCTCAGGCATCCTCTAAGTGGCTGTCTGACACAGCTTCAGTGTCACGGAGATGGGTTTGGTCTCATTGTGGCAGTCTCCAGAACAGCTTTTGTGGGTAGACTTTTAAAGAAAAAGACTGGCAGTGAAATAGACCTAAAGGTGATTTATGGTGTTCAAGTTTATTAACAATGAGAAATAAACTTTCTCATCACACAGACTACTCTTGAGCAAGCTGGGAACTGGCCTCCTTAGATGACAATTCACAATATAGGCATCCCCAGGAAATTAAGAGATCATTAAAAGAATGAGCTTTTAACCTCTTTCAGTTGAAAAACCAACAGGATAAAAAACAATCCCATTCTAGGTACCAGGAATCAGAATGGGGGAGAGGGGCAGGGAACAATACAGCCCAGTCATTCTTTTAATTACAGTGAGAAGGAAATATTGTGCGAAATTACTTTCCAGGGATGGAAACGAAGCTTTAGAGTCCATAAAAGAAAATGATTCACATAGTACATATCATCCAAAGTGCAAGTTATTGCTTATCGTGTTTGCAATCAATCTCCAGTGACATATCAGCTAAGAATATTTCTGGTAGAATCAACAATCCCCACAGAACAAGGGGCATATTGCTGGGATTCTGTAAGACTAAAAGAACATTTACAACAACCATGGGCAGGTGTCTGCTGCCTTCCCATGCCACAGGTGGCAAGCCTAAAATGAATAGCATCACCATATTACCCCAGGATACCCCAGGATATTCTATTACAATAATACAGTTATTAAATAACAATTGAGTCATCACCAATACTTTGAGACTTGAAATACAGTTCTGAGAAGCTACATTTTAGAGGAGTGGATGAGATTCTATATTGTGGGATCTAAAATTATTTAAGTATCTTTTTGAGACTTTCTTTTCTACTTATGATCACAGATATTTCTTTCCCCTTCCCTGATGCCTTGGTTTCTCCTGAACCAAGTTATTTATTGATTTTATGTTTTCTTTATCACCTGTATTTCTTTTCCATCTCATTCTCATTTTTGGCTCTTTCATTTGCTTTGACTCACATATCAAACTTAGTGAAGCAATCCTCAGTACTGCTAACACACTGAGTTGGGAGAGCAGCCATCATCCAGCCAGAGTTTCTGAGTTTTACAGAAATCTAAATTGCAGTGGTTACATTAAACAACACAGCACACAAATATTATTATAAACTATATTTGCTTCAAGAAATTACCAAACACTAAAATACTGTAACTGGCCCATTGAGATTTCTTGTGCTGAGATTTAACACTGGGTTTGGTTCTTTTGGCCCAAAAATTTGGGAACAGACTAGTTTTAATACATGTTCTTTATGTTTTCCTTTTATCTCTGAAAATCATGGGGCAATTGGACATGGGGGTCCCAGGTTCTCAATGAGTCACAAATTCAATCATGTTGGGAACTTAATCTTGAGGGAGGAGTTTAAATGAAATGTTCAAGCAGCAGCTGGGTGGTTATTATCTCTATGGGTAAAACAGTTTGTGTGAGCTTAAATAAGTCACTTAATCGATTTATTTTTCTTTTATAGAATCAATGAGATTAGTTTAGAAGGTATCTAAGGCCTCTTACACTTTCAAGATTATTAATGGTTCTATTAATCTTTGCCTGTTAAGAATTCATCATCTTCAAACCAAAATGAACTACCCTTCCTTACATGGGTAGAGGACTGACACAGCATGGCTAAACTGAATTAACGCTTCAGTCTCAATAACCTCACTTGGGTTATCAACATCAATCTTCTTTGCTTCCCCAAAAGCAGACAACCAATCTTGCTTTTCTTCCTACATCCGAGCTGTTCAGCAACTCTGAAATGGTGAGGTGAGAAGAGAAATGGGGCATGAGAAACCAAGTTTGGAGAACTGTCGGCTCCAAGTGTGACTGAGGAAGGAAAAATGTCAGCCAGCTGTCCACTGGAGTGGTTTGAACCCTGCTAAACAACAGGGCGGGAGTCAGGAGTGGTTGGATGGCAGACTCTTCCCCCATCTTTTAGGAATCCTGAGTCATGTCTCCCCATTATTTTAAATGGTCTAACTAATGAAAGTCAAATGACTTGTCACTGAATACACGTTTTCAATGACATAGCCTGAGTCCTCTTTAGATAGATTTTTACCTGCACACTAAGCTGATCAAACCACTTGAATCAGGAAGGTGCCCTCTTAACTCTGCAAGTATGGTGGCCTCTATCGTCCAGCCTCAGTCCTATGCTCTCTTCTCTGGAGTCTCCCCACCCCTTGGTGTCGAGGAGTTCTCTCTCTCCAGTGCTTTGTGGCACTCACTGTTGATGTAGGGTGCCTGACCCAGGTCTACCTTTCTAGGAGACCACTTGGTCCCTAGACAATCCAACTTGACCTGCAGTTGGTGAGGAGACCAGTCTCTTAATGCTATGACTGATGCCTCAGCAGCAGTCAGCATCAGAGCTCCAGCACCACCCTCGGTCTGTTTGACAAATGGCCCACGAGTAGACATTGTGGTTTTATTGTCTCAATTTCACCTGAAAGGATGGGAAGTCGACAGCTGTTAACTTAGTCTCGTGCCTGGTCTTTTAAATCATGGCTGGAAAAATAACAAGTATATATTCTCCACCACATCGAGCAGAGCAGCAGACATTCGCCAAGCAGCTGTCAGTGGAAAGGAAGGGACAGTCCACCAAGATGGTGAAATGTGCTATGAAGAGAGATGGTGAAGGTTCTCTGATATAATTAGAAAACTCAAAAGCCTCTATTTCAGCTCCAGGAAGGATTCAATCCCAGCTCTGCGAGCAGGGATCCGACCTTCAGTGAGGAATTGTCCTGAGTGGTGCAGAGACTCTGCTCCAGCTAAAACCCACCAGATCTTGGGTCTGTTTTCATCCCAATGAGAAATTCCACCAGAAACCACAGCACCCACAGATGGGCAGTGGGACAGTTCTTGATCCCCGAGAAAGGGCCCAAGAAAGGGCACTCAGCAGGCTTGAGTATCAGTGTAGGGGGACACCGTCGACAGTCCTTCAACTTTACTGTATATATGTCTTCAGATGGGATTAACAAGGATTTATGCCCACGGTAAATCTATATTGAGACTGAGGAACAGAAGAATCAAAGATCAGAGTCCAGATAATACACACAGTGAGGCTGTCGTGGAAAGGTGGGGTGGGTGGCTGAGAATAAACTCTGTAGGGGAAGTACCTGTTAAAGGACGTTCAATAGGGACTGTTCACGCCAGTCACATGCCACATTAAGTGCCAAATGGACAAGAACAGAAATATTTTTAAGAATCAGATCACAAATTCAAGACATAATCCAGAATGTTGTTATTGCAATGGGAAGGGTGGACAAAGAGAGGAAGCTCTTCCAGCTGAAAATTCACATGCAGCCCGTGAGCATCATGTTAGGCCTGGGCTTCCATTGTGAGTCTGAGATCCAAGGTGATGATGTCTGAGGGGAACTTAGCAAATTGGACAATGTGTATTAAGTGAACATGGAAGTCAGACAATCATGTAACATGAGAGACTTCTGTACAAGGCATCCTAACAAAATTAAGATGAAAGGAGGAATGGAGTGGGTGGGAGGAGAGCGGGAGGAAGGACCAGAGATAAATATGACCCAGGGAGGCTGAGTCTCTAAATAATAACAGAACTATGATCATTAACAAGAAAGGCAAGGAGTCTACACACTATGAATTCTGGAGAAGCAAACAATCTGGAAAAAAGGGTCCACTACTTAGGCAATTAAACAGACACACATTCCTGAGATACCACTCTTATCAGCCTCCCAGGGTGCAGGTCTTGTGTCCTGGTGTCTGGAGGAACAGGCTATGTCCTGATACTGGCTATAAAACCCCATTGCCAGCTGAGAATTAGCAGTGTGGGAAAGCCCGCAGCCCCCATCCTGCACAGCCTGACTTCCTCACATTGACGGGACCTCGGTGTGTGGGGGCATCAGGGCGGTGTTGTTAACTCTGTAGGTGACCCTGGATCTACTCCCCACACCATTGGCCTGGAATCCACCAGGCTGGCAATTCAGGCAATCAGGAAGGGAGTGTGGCTTTTATTATCTTCCAAGAGAAGAGAGCTTTCTTCCCAAAGCTTGTAGAACAAACTGATGTCGGAGAACATGAGAGACTCAGAACAGTTTTTATTATTCATTGCACTGCTAATAACTAATGAGGTAGGTGAGTGCCATCAAGAACAAATGATTCCCAAGGGGTCGGTAGGAGATATTTTAGCACCAAAAAAGATAAGCCCAATGTGCTACCTCAATTCTGCATTTATTTCTCTAAAAGGAAAGCAGAAGCACTTCAGATAAAAACAGTTAATGCCTTGCCCAGCATCTCATGGGTGAGTGCTGAATTTCAAGGGAATCTACAAGTAAAGGCCTGCCACAAAGAAAACCAGCAAGAGAGTTTATCCTCTGCAGCCAGAGTTGGCTCCCTGATGGCCAGAGGTTAATGAGGCCCTGGTGGGTGGTTCTGGTCTCTGAGCGTTGGCATTGGGGGCAGGTCCACCTGTACCTGCTTCAGCACTTCTTTTCGCTCATGAGAGAATTCTGTCCATGTGACGGAGTCCCTTATTCTACCTGGTACCCCCACTTGTGGTGTCATTTAGTGCATTTTTATGCCTCTTGGGCCTAGTCCTAACACTTGTAGGTTTTAGTTTTGTGACTCTTCAAGAAGAGAATGAACCCTACTTTTTCCCCAGTAAAGTTCATTGGGGTTTACTTGTGCTTTGTTGGTCACCCAACACAAAATTTAACGAAGGACTTAGGGGACCCTCCCTCAAGCCCTGGGCTCTTGGCACTGTGGCTGTGAACATTTCAGGCTGGAAGGGCAGCCCTGGCTCACAGAAGCAATGGCAGTGACGGGGGGGCCCTGGGAGGCAGCTTGATACCACCTTGGGGCCCACAGGCTCGAGCCTCCAGGAAGACTTAAGGTCTCCCACCGGCCAGCTGTGATCTAGGGCCAGTCAGTAGCCTCTGTGTCGCTCAGGGCTTCTGGTAGGAGTCGAGCTTCCTTTCCAGCCTCACAGACAAGACTGCAAAGCCGTCTACAGGGATGGGCCAGAACTGGCTTCCTATCCTTCCCTTTCTTCCTGGATGTGTCACAGCCAGCAAGAATCTGCTCCTGGGAATAAAGTGACTTCTCATGGCCACAGGGCTGGTAGGAGCCAGGAGAATGGCTGAACCCAGCACTGCATCCTCGTGCAGGTCGCTACAGCATTTCTTTAGGCATGGTAACTTAGAAATCCAAAGATCTCAGCCCACAGAGGAAGCAGAAATCCCTGTCAAGAACTTTTGATGTCCATGGCTCCTGTTTCCACCTATACATACTAACTGAGACTTGCAACGATGGGAACAGCTCTTTCAGATGAAATCCATCAGACTGCTCCCTGGGTCGAACCCCACCTTTGATGAGCTGATAAATTATTTGTCTAACTATTATTAACACTTTTATCTCAGTCACAAGGTGAATGAAGGAGAGGGATTAAAACAGAGTCCAGCACACAGGAGGTCCTATGAGCGGGCAACCCTCAAGGTCAGCATGCAGGGAAGCCTGGACTTGCCTGAGGGTATCACGCATGTTATAAGACCATCCCCACTACAGTATGAAGGGGTATGAAGTCATTTTTCTCCTACAACCTAGCCTGTAAATGTGCTCTTGGGCTAGGAAAGATGAATAGATAAGCCTATACCTGTTCCAAACTATTTGGAAGAAAGTGCTGAGTAAGGAAGAGAAGCTCCCAAGTGCAGGTGAACAAAGCACATCTTAAATAAGCTTATAAAGACATTAAACTCACCACTTAAATATGATTGATTTGAACTTGCATTCAAATTAAATGGGAATATGGCAATCAGGTGTCTGCAATTAGTCTGAATGTGCAATCTCAAAGCAAACAAACAAAACCTTTATTTTTGGTCTGGGTTTGGGATGGTACTTATGGTAAAAGCAAGAATCTTTGTTTAAATTAATTACAACATTCAACCTGTCTGATACATCACTCAGCCAACCAACATTTGCTGACATGGTGCTGACTGGCATATGGAGAACATGGAGCCCTGCTCTCCAAGACCTTGTTACTGGACAGAGCCATGCACAGTAAATTTAAAACATAATGTAAAATGCAGACCAGGCACCCCAGAGACAGCACTGGGTCCCACGAGAGGCTGAAGGACACCACATTCTTATTTGCAATGTCCATGAGTTGTGTCTCTCACATAAACCTAGGCTGGGTGATGTAGTTATAGCTCACTTACAGTTTAAAGCCTCTACAGGAAGACAGGATTGCATATACACCAAGAGAACTGTGGCACAGGCAATTTGCATAATCGGACATTGAGTCAAATAGGAAATTTCAAAAGAATGCGTTATTAGGGTTTTTGTCAATCTCATAAATGCAGTTTTTGTCAGTCTTATAAGTGCAGGGGACATTTATGGAATAACATTCTTAAATATTTGAAGTGACCACCTTTATTCCTATTTGAGCCATAAGATTTGCTCATTCCTTTTAACTTTACTTTTCAAAAAATAAATATCACAGATCACATATTTTATGAATAGATTCTAAATGTGGTGAGATCAAAGGTTAAATCTGTCCCCTAAAAATGTCAAGAGAGAGAACAAGACCAACGGCTTGCATTCAAAACAATCTGGAGAAAGCAAAAGAAGTTGATGAAATGCAAGACCCAGATTTGGAAAAAGATAAAAGGAAAATAGATGCCTGAGAACAGCTCCTTATTTTTCTGAGCTGTCCCACAAGGGCAGTTTTGGAAAATACAAAAGAAACCTGACTTGTTAATGGATTCCTAGGAGGAGCAGGGGAGAGAGCCCTAACACACTGAGAATGTGAGCAAGGGGATGTCTCAAAATATCTGAAGTCCCATCTTCAGGTTTTATTTATTTATGTATGTATGTATTCTCATTAGATTTATTTAATTGTATTTGATAACATTTGTAGTCCCCAGGGAGTTCCCACCACCATTTCACCCATGCACCATCATCTCAGGATCTTCAGGTTTTTAACAAACAGGTTTTGCTCTTTTGAAATATGTTTTCACCAATGTCATTAGTTTGTCCACTATTTAAAGCCCTTTCTCTCCGTGTATGTGTGTGTGTGAGTGTGTGTGTGTGTGTCTGTGTGGTGTTCTGGACAGGGTTGATCCAAAGGAATTACTGATATCAACTCTCTAGGTGAAAGAGAAAGGACTTAACATTTACCATTCAGCAGGAGCTCCAACAAGCTATGCAACACTGAATTATCACAGCAAATACAATGCAGCAAGGACTATACTGAAAGTAAGCTAGACAAGCCCTTTCATGGGTAGGGAAATCAGAGGATAGATTAGAATTTAAAATTAAGTTCCACAAAAAAAAAACTAATATGACAAGCACAACTACATATGAGCAAAACTGCTGGCTTGTCAGGCCTGCAATGCTCCCGAAGGGAGCCATACATGCTTGTAGAGTGTTTGAATCTGCTATTTTTAAACAATATTTTACATTAACTTCCTATATATTTAAGTTAAAATTCTTTTATCTATGAAAATATAAAATTATATTGAATTATATAAACAGCCACTAGACAAAAATGTAGCAAATAAAGTGTGTGTTTTCTATTTGAATTTAAGCCATTGAAACTACATAGTGAACTAAAACTTTTACCAATTTAAAATCAAAATGTCTGAACAATTTGCCAAAAATGCACTCTCAGTCCAAAATGCAAACAAGCTGAATAACAAGTGCTACTTAAATTTTCATAACTTTTAATGGAATAGGTACTTGAAAGCCACTGTTCAAATATGTCATAAGATTCAATGCATATTTGTTGCCTGGTGAATGACTATAACTGAGTGCAAGGCATGCCCCCTCCCCTGTGCAAAGACTCTCAAAGAAGAGATGCTCCGAGGCTGCAGGAGCCTCAGCAGCAGCATCAGAGGACAGTGAGTGACCTCTTGACCCCCACACTGTAGAAGAATGATGGTTCACACACAGGACACACAGGTGCATACGGTGCTCACACCAGGAGCCAACTGTGGCCTGAAGTGTCTAAGGATGAACTGGCCAGGAAGGCTTGGGGGGCACCTGAAGTGTTCAGGGCATGAGGCCTGGGAAGCTGAGAGAAGACCAGGTGGGAAAGAAACTATAGCCCAGGCTATAGTTCTGGGCTCCTTACAATCTGGGACAGTCCCTCAGCCCCAAATAAGTGAAATCTGTTGCAACTTTTGGATAAAGTCTTTAATGGAATTCCAGAAAGCCCAGGAGAACCTGTGCTATCTACCATAAACTCCACCAGAGGCCTGGATATTCAGCCAAGGCTGGGGACTGAACACCAAGACAAGCATGGGTTTTCCCCAAGACCCTGGGCTGGGATTTCAAGTACTGGTCAATGAAGGAATGACCTGGCTTCTCAGTTGCCAGGCTGTGTTGTCCTAGGACTCAATTCTGAAGCCCTCCAAGGCTGCCCAGAACTTTGTGCATAAATTTTTTCAAAAGAACCAGTGTTGAAATGTACATATGTCACCCAAACTCCACCCACACCCTTTCTACAGCAAAGAAATATTTGGCGATTATAATTATAATCAAATATGTACTTCCTGTCCCCAAATAACCATTTCTCTATTAAGAATAGCATTCTGTCTTCATTATAATTAAAGTGCAGAAATATGTTCATGCTTCAGAAGGCCATTAGAACACTCAGGTTCTCTCAGGCAGGACAAAAGTGCTTAGATTAATTAAGGCTTTTATTACAAATCAACCAGATCCCTTTATTTATTAGTTTTTAATTTGAAAGAAGAAAGATGTAAATTTAAGCACATTCAGCATCTGACTTATCATTTTCTTTTCTACAGATGGACTTGGTGTGACTAGTTTTAGCCAGGAAGTAAGGAAATTCATATCTATTTCCTTATTTATTTAAGCCTGACCTTTTAATCTGATGTCCTTTTTATACTGAGACCTTGGTTCGACTAGCAACTTCCATGCCCACTGTTTCCACAGTGACTCTGGCCATGCTGGGCTTCCACACTGCCACTGGCAAGCTCATCTCCCTCTCATCTCATCCCACATTTTCTTTTGCATGTTGAGACAGAGAGGGCTGCTCTGGTGCTTCTCTGAGTGCCACCTGTAGGATGGTTCCTGGAGACGGCCCAGACCAGCGCTTCGGTCCCTGGGGTTCCATGTGGGGTTGGGAAACACCCTGGGTCCTTCTGAGGGCACTGTCACGCCTGTGAACACCCACACTCAGTTCCGCTGGCTGGTTCTGGTGAAACGCCAACCATGTGCTGCTCAGCTGCCCGAAGGGCCTTTCCTAGCTCATCTTGCTATGATGGTGCAGGTCTGATGAGTTCCTTCATTTTAAGACCATAAGAAAGGAGATTAGGAAAGCTGCAGCCCTGTAGTCTGACCACTTGTTCCCTCCTTTTCTTTCTTTTCCCTTTCTGGAGAGTAAGACCGAGAACTTTCCTAACACAGTTTCGGTCTCCTCAACAGATGTGTCAGTCCAAAAACAATCAATGAAAGAAGCAACGAGAGAGCCTGCTGCCATCCAGCCGTACCCATGGCCTCCATATCCACCACCCAATGGACCCTTGATGCCCCTACAGGAATGTCTGCACTGGAAGTGCTGCTGGGCTTTGACATCTCTCGACCAAAAGAGTGATAGTCACATGGAAGAAATTCCTCAGATTTCAGGGCAATGGAGCAATGACCCAGCAGCAAGTGTTGATAAAAGAATTTGTGTTCAGAAAGCCAAGAAAACCACAGAAACCTATGGGGAGTCCATACTGTTATTCTCGATATTCACAGCACCATCTAATGCTTCCATTCCTTTGGCTGCCAAATTGGTCAATTTCCTATAGGGAACTATGTTTCTCTTCTCCACTAACATAAAGTTTGGCCAAAGAATGATGGGTGAAGACTAACACGTGCCCACAAGTCACCTGGAAGCAGAAACTCTAGCACCAGGGGGCATGATTGCCAGGCCTCACTTCCGGTCGCTGTGTGCCCAGCAGTGCTCTCCACGGAAAGATCCCTTCAGCTGGGTATCTAGGGAAAGGGGGTGCAGGGAGAACTGAAGCCATTTATATCCACGATGAAACATAATGAGAGCAAGAAATACAACTCTGCTATGAGCCACCGAGACCTGGGATCATATGTCACAGCCGCACAACCTAGCTGGTCCTGACTAGTAAGCCAGGTCCACCACACTGATGGACCGCTGCAGGAGCTGTTAACAACCCCAAGGGGCAGAGCCGTAGCTGTTGTGTAACACTCCTGGCATTGTGAGTGCCTTTCTAATTTTTCCTTTCAGTATCATTATCCTCGCCCACAAAACCATCACCTGCAATTACATGCTGCTGGCTGCAGATGCAAAAGCAGTCGCTTTCACTGCCAGCTACTATGCTCAGCCTCTACCTCTGTGCCTGAGGCAGGCAACATAGGCGGACAAGAAAATATTATGGTCGCATGTTTATTTTTAATTGCACAAAGCTAATTTATGTGCAAATTGCAGATGGCTTTGGGGCTCTTGGCACATTGCCAAGAAGACCCTCTGGGGGCCTAAAAGCTGGGCATAACACCTCCAACATATTTCAGCTGGGTATCTAGGGGAAGGGGATTAAAGTGCTTGAGCTTGAAGAAGGATTTCAGATCCACTGCTGATCAGAAGCATTAAAGTTACTGGCCAAAAGTAAGTCCCTAGGTTTGCTCTGGAAGAGACAGCCCTATCAGAGGCTCTGGGGCAAGATAGAAACAGATGTAGATTAAGCAAACAGATGTTCAGGACAAGAGGCACAGAAGTTGCTGGTGTTTGTCTCTCCTAAGCCAAATCCACAGATGAGCTTCATCCTGGCTACAAGTATTTCTATATGAATTTCATTTTCCCATCAGCTTTTATATGGTGAAATAAAATGCAAACTATATTGTATGTAATGTATAAATCTATTCTACAAAGCATATTCATTATGAGTCTTTCTGTAGCTATAGAGATTTGTCTCTCCTTATATACTGAAGGAAAAAATCAATTTATAAAGAAATGATTGATTTAGACAAACTTGAGTTGCTGCTATTTAAACTTTCCAGGCAAAGGTCCCCTTCTAATTTAGAAATATAATCCCAGCTGTCAGCCAGAAGTGATAGGATTGTTTAATCTTACCTACAAGAAAATGATGCAGCCTGGCTGCCAAGTCTGGCCATGGGACAGGCATGTGTCAGTCAAACCAGGGAGTTTCATTTCAGCTGTGTGTGGTCCTGAGGGAAAATGGGGACTTTGAGAAAAAATACCCTTGCATGGAATTTATGAGGTGGGGTTGGGGGAGGGTGGCATGCCCCATGACAAAGATCACGTGCCAATGTGATGGGTTACTTTCAACATGGGATGACAAAGATTGCACCCTTCCACATTGCTAGTACCCACTCTCTTGCTAAGATTCTGGCATGCTATTGTTTTGAGCCACTAAAGTTGGGGAAATTAGTCCTGCAGCTAACTCTCTACACTGGAGATGGAAGAATTCAGAGGCAAAATTAGAGGAGCAGAGGTGAGGCTCCCTGAGAGCAGAGGACACCCAAAACCTTTGCCCCAGTGTCAGACTGGAGAGAAAGGAGGGGATGTTAGCAGAGGAAGCTGAAGACAACTGGGGAAAACATATTGATCCCCCTCCCTGGGCCTCTTCTCCAAGTTCTGCCAGCGCCAGGGGGCCTAGCTACAGTCCAGCAAGTCCCAGAGCCTGGGCACCCTCCTGGGGGCCATCCCTGCAGAACAGAGAGGACAAGCAGGCACACGCGGGAAGGACTGGTCAGGGGCCCATCGAACATTTGGGAACTATCCTGCTCTCTCCACAGGTAGGAGCACCCAGGAAAGTCCACTCTCCTTTTCATTTTGGCATGATTCCCCTTTCTCTGTCTGCTGGTGGAGAGGCCTTCCTTGAAATGTCCCTCTCTCTATTCCCAGTCTTCCTTGCCCCTCCTGGCAGGAGACAGGGATGGGAGGAGATCAGGCCTAAAGGGTGACCTGACTGATGCCCCACCCCAAGCATGCTCATCCTGTCCTTGGAACCTGTCGGTGTGGCCTCATGTGACAGGAGAGACCTTGCAGATGGGACAGGGTTAAGGATTTTGAAGGGGGCCTCATCCTGGATGGTCCAGGTGGGCCCAGCTACACAGAGGGCTTTGAAGAGGGAGGCAGGAGGAGCAGAGAGAGAGAAAGAAGATGGAGCAGGTGAGATGGCTTTGGAAAGTGGACAGTGTCTGGGAGATGGATGGAGGAGAGGACTCCCATAGAACTTCCCATATGCTGACTCTGATCCCAGCAAAACTGATTTCATAATTCTGGCCTCCCCATTGAAAGAGATTAAATTGATATAGTTTTAAGCCACAACTTGTGGTATTTATAGCAGCCAGAAGCAGCCAGTCCTGCCTGCTCCATTGCCCATGGCTCTGTGGGGCCCATTCTGATGGGAGAACTCCCCATCCTAGGGAGGGACCAAGCCATCCAGGGATGGAGAGGTGAGGTGGAGGGCCAGAGTTCACTAGCTACAGGGGCTGATGACTTTCCTTCAGTCTCCTTGAATTATGGCAATCTCAGTTGGACTGGAAGTAGAGGGATGGAAGAGGGTGTGTGTTTCTGAAACCTCCTTGGGCCTGGGGACCTTGGGTCTGCACTGGGATCTTCAGACCAGGAGCTGAGCTTATGTTGGCATTAATGAAAAGTTTGAGCTAAAGCTGAAGTAAAAATAAAATCCAGCTCTTACACATGGCTTATTGATCTAAAAGTGTCAACCCCAAGAGAAGTTAAATAAAGAAACCTTGAATGAAAATGCTAATTAAACAAGGTAATGTATGATAGCAGCATTATAGTGACATTATTTCTTATAATATCTCACTGAGTGCAGTATGTACCAAGCAGTGCAATAAAAATCTGGCTAATACATTGTAAGAAGATATGGTAAACCACAGATACACACACATAGTGTGGATTTCCCAGCCTCCCCATCACCCACTCCCATGCCTGCTTGGGATGTCTTGGTCAAGCTAAACTGTAAAAAGTCAGGCAGGGTGCCTCTCACCAGGACAAAAGTCTTGGTATGAAGATATCTGCTGAAAACAGCAGGCAGAGATTCTGGCAATATTAGTATAAACAGCTAGACTACCTTGACAGGAAGTTAAGTGTAAACAGGAACTAGAGATAGGAAGTTTTCATCAGCAACAACAAATGGATCCCCCAAACAATAGCCCCTGTTCACTGCTCCCTAGCTTGTGCCAGATAATTATGAATCCCCAATCCACATCTCCATCAAGCACATTCCTCCACCTACTTGCCCATCTTCCCTGAACCTGATCCCCAATGAATGCGAGACTGGCCTGGAAAATAGTTGCTGCATCTCCAGAGGTGCAAACCCCTCTAGGTCTCTCTCTCTCTTCCTGGACTTAGAGTTGTCTTCCTCTGTCTCACACAACTCCCAATGCTGCTGCCCCTTGAGGCAACAATAGAATGCAAACATCTTTGCTTTCTTCGCTTTCTCTTCTCCTTATCACATAATATACATGTATTCTTAACAGCTAGTTCTGCATTATCGTATCCAAGTTACAGTACATCAAGGAGAGAACATCACCCATGAGTCTTGCATCTCCTTCTGGTGATAGGATCGGTGCATTTTGGTTATGTGGGGGAGAGCTGCACTTTGCCAGATGGGGTGTGACTTTCTTAATGTCTTTACTAAGAGAGGAAGTATGGCTTAGGCAGATACATGTGGATGGCAAGTTGACAGGGGCTGCAGAGCGGTGGCTACGTGGATTAATCACTTACTCAAACACTAATCCAGGAGTCACTGAGGAGGTATTTTGTAATAAAGTTAATATCTCCAGTCAGTTGACATAAATAAAGGAAGTTGCCCATATGATGTGGGAGGGCCTAGGGAAATCAGCTGAAGATCTTAAGAAGCAAAAGTTGGTTTCCCTGAGGAAAAAGTCTGCCTCAAGACTGCAGCAGGAGGGTTGAGGGAAGATGGGAGCACGAGGGACTGAGGTGATGGTGCACTGGTGAGATGGTGATGGGGAATACATGGGGATTACAATTGATGGCAAGTATATGTAAATTAAAAAAAATTATATTAATAACAAAAAAGAAAAAATATCAAAAAAAAATAAATAAATAAAGACCGCAGCATCAGTGCCTATCCCAGTTTCTAACCCACTTGTCTGGCACATTAGCCTCACTGCCAGCCCGCATAAGCCAGTTCCTTGAAATAAGCTTTATGCCATATATGTATGTGAGTGTGTCTCTCTGAGCACTCTGATACAAGGGGTAGAATGCAATGATTAACCTGTTAACACTCACCAAAATAAAGCTATAAAAATCATATTAATTTTGACAAAAAAAAAATCTCAGAACAAGAAAGTCCGTCAAGGATAAAGAGTGATGTCATGCAATGGGGAAGGACTCGGGCCCAAGAATACGCAGTGATCACAAATGTGCACTTATAACAGGGTCGAAACACACATGGCAAAAACTGGAAGAACTGAAGGAATAGGTTTAATTCACTATTATAATTGGGGACTTTATACTCATCTCTCAGTAATTAATAGATCAACCACAAGAAAATCTGTAAGGATATAAAAGACCCGAGTAGCTGGGTTCATTGCCTTGACCTGGCAGAGTGACATTTATAGAACATGAAAATAGCAGAATACAGTTTTCAATAATAATAAAAAAACATGGAAAATTCACTATGATAGACCACAACTGGGCCATAAAAACCAAATTTAATAAGTTAAAAAATAGAAATGCAAAGTATGTTCCCAGAGCATGTCATAGAATAATTTAAATAGAAATTAGTAGCAAGAAAGAAATCTCCTGAATATTTGGAAATTAAACACTCTTAAATAATCCGCAGGTCAAAGAAGTCTCAATATAAATCTAAAATTGTTTTGAACAAAATGAAAATTTCACCTATCAAAATTTGCAAGAAGCAGCAAAAGCAGTGCGTAGAGGGAAATTTATAGCATTAAATTTGTATGGTAGAATGGCAGAAAGATCTAAAATCTATCATTTAATTTTCATTCTGGGAAAGTTAGAGAAAGAAGAGCAAATAAAATGTAAAGCAAGCAGAAAGAAGGAGATTCAAATCAGAATGTAATTAAATTGAAGTTAAATTAAAATTCATAGCATAATTGGAGGGATGTACATGTACTCATTTTATGTGGTGTGGTCTCTTTGTTACTTCTGCTTCCCAGCTTGATTGTTAAATCCCTCAGGTGCTAAGTCCCAGCGAACGCCCTTGAGGAGAAGCTCAGGGCAGGTTTCAGGACCTATGGAGAGGTGGCCAAGGGGGCAGTCAGCTGGCCTCGCTGTGCTTTTTGGACAGCAGTGTCTTTATGTGAAAGGTCTCACTTTCCACAGTTTAGGTTAAATGATTTGTTCTTTTCAAGTTTTTTGCTTTTTTCTTCATTAGAAACAAATGCAGAAGGCAAGAAAAAAAGAGATTCTGAGTGATTTTTGCCAGGTTCTGGGAAAAGGAAGTGTTAATGTCATTCCATCTGGGGTTTCCACATACTTCTTCTAATTGAATTTTCTCAGTGCCATTCTGTAAAGGAAACCTTAGCCCCCATTTCATAGGCACACAGGGAAACATCTTTGGCTTCTCAGAGCTCCTTAGTCTCTGTCCCTTCCATTACTTTACAGAAACTTTGTAACGGGTGCTATGCACTTTGCTTCCATCATCAGGGAAGGTTAGAGGACCTCACCTTTTACAGATAAGAGAACTAGCGTGGGGGTTCCTTGGCCCCACCTTGTGATGAAACTTGCCCAGCACCCAGGTCCCCAAGCCCCCAGTGCCCAGTTACCCAGTCCTCAGGTGACCAGATCATGTTCTCCCCTTAGTCCCTGTCTTCTCAGTGTTGCGAAGGCATGTACTCTTGCTACAGTCACATAATCAAATCAACAAAAATGGAACTGTTTCCATGTGAAGCTTCTAGAGGACTCACTCTGTGCAAGGTTCAACATTTCACCTAAAAAAAGCTTCATATCCCAACCTTATGCCACCCCCCAACACAGTTTGAACATTAGGACTTTTCTCATGAGGGAAAAATGCTTCAGGGCTTGACTTTTTGTGCACATTTTTAACTGTGAACTACACAGTCATCTTGTAGGTTTTCATAATGGGAATCAAAATTGCTAGAGCTTTTTATTTTAATTATCCTGCAAAGGGTCTATGTCAATGGTGTTTTCAACAAACTCATTTAAGTTATCAGTAAAACAATTGATTACTATAGAGACTGTAAAACCAACAGCTCATGGTTATACAATAAAATGTCAATTCATGGGTAGCTTGAGTTATGTTAATTGTAATCTGATGGGTATGCAAGCTGGTCCAACCATTGTGGAAAGCAGTATGGTGGTTCCTCAATCTACTAAGAATGGAACTTCCATAGGATCTAGCAATCCCACTCCTAGGAATATACCCAAAAGACACAAATACA
>JAGFMF010011684.1:10548550-10585522 GCA_019455555.1 Galemys pyrenaicus
GGGAGCACGAGGGACTGAGGTGATGGTGCACTGGTGAGATGGTGATGGGGAATACATGGGGATTACAATTGATGGCAAGTATATGTAAATTAAAAAATTTATACTAATAAAAAAAAACTATACCAATAGGTTAAGCATAAAATTTGACAGTACTCAGTGCCACTCTGTGAAACTTGTTCTACATCTTAAGAAAGTTCACAATCATGTTCTTATGAGCAATCAGTGGGATACTTGTTTTTGTAAACTATGGATTTTCTAACTGAATTTTACAAGAGACAACATGATTTTTACAAAAAGGGTGCTTTGTGTAAAAGATCAAACTAGGAAAATTATATTTTGCTGCAATTTTGTTACAAAATGTATGTTATCACTAAATGAACTTAAATTTTAAAAATATCATTAGCTTTAGGTGAATATTATTTAAGACTTTTACAATGGTGAAAAAAAATCTTCCTGTAATCCTCAAACTGCCTCTCCTTTCAATTATGATCCTTCATACCCAGTTAGGGAGCCTGTGTCCAAATTTCATGCCTCCTCAGTCTACCATTAAGGTCACAAAAATCACCCAAGATTCTAATTCCATGTGAGTGCAGACAAAGCTGTATCTTCCACTTAAAGCTTGACAACAGCAGGGGTGCGGACCTCCCTGGTACCCAGCCCACACCTGCCCCAGGCAGGCTCCACTCTGGCCCCTCTCTTCACAAAACTCTGCCCTCATCCTGCAGGACAATCAGGGGATGAGCACTGGGCTTGGAAGAGCGGATGTTCACTCAGAGCTTCATTCGTCAGCGTGTGTCTATTGTTATCATCCCATTTTCTGGAAAAAAGTGCATGTTGTAGCAAAAGAGAAGACAGGTGTTTCTGCTGATGTTACTGCTTTGTTTTGTGTGGACACATTTTGTGTGGGAGAACTGAGGCAGACTTGCCTGGGACATACTGCAGGCTCAGCTTCAGACCACAGCAATGCCACAACATCACGACAGAATTATGCAAATCATGGCTTCCCAAGGAGTAGTAATGTTTACTCTGTACAGTAGTATATTAAGTTCACAATAGCTGTAGGTCTAAAGGTATGCAAAACTTAATTTATAAAAACCATTATTGCTTAAAAAAAATGCTAACCATCATCTGAGCCATCAAGGAATTGTAATCTTTTTTTTTGCCACAAACCTTCAATGTATAAAAACATAATCTCTATGAAATGTCATTTAAAAATGCAATAAATCTGCTCTCTTCTAAACGAATCCCATATGACTTGCATACAACCTGCATTTTGAAAATGCAGTAAATAATTCTGCTCTCGTCTAAACAAATCCTATACAATTGCATCAATATCTAAACTCTAAAATTATCTTCCATGAGAAATTCTATCACAGCACGCGTCTGTCTTTTCGGTGTTCACCTCTTTGTCCATTCCAAGAAAGTCTAATCTGAAGCTATTTGTCACATGTTCTAATTGGGCAAAATTGCTTTTGGCTCTTTATTCTGTTTCCATTCCCGTCAGTGTCTCCTCCAGATTTGTCTTCACAAATTGCTGCAGGCTGCGCCTCAGCAGCGCCTGTCACCAAACAGGCTCTGGATACAGAATGTGGCATAGGTAGAAGCAGGTGAAGGTGTCCCCACACACTGACATGTGAGTCAAGGGGGGCTACATTCTCTATGTTGTCCTCAAGACCCCAGGAAGGGTCTCCCAGGACCCTGGCTACAAGATAGACCCCTAGGTCTCCAACGCCCACTCCTCCCCCACAACAGCCCACTGAGCCCAGTAGGAGCCTGTATTCCCACCAGACCTTTCAAAAATGGGAATGGGCTTGTATTTTCATGAATATATTTTCCTTTCACAAGTCTTGCATTTCACACCATCTGCTGATCTGGGCACTTCTCAGGCTTCCAGTCAGCTGGTATTTTATTTTTACATGCCAGCCTTGGGCAGACATGAGGACTCCACAGCTGCATTTTCAGACCTTCTAAACAAAATTGCTCCCTTTCTCTTAAGCCCCCAGGAGAGCAGACTGTGTCAGAAACAGAATCTCCAAGCACGGTTTGGGGTTTATTTCACAAAAAGGGAAAAACAGCTGCAAATAGAGCAAGATCTTGTAGGTGCCACTTACATAACTGTCTCGCACCCCATGGTCAGGAGAGGGGACAAAACGGTTACCTTAGATGACATGAGAAGGGCAGTTCTGCATGAGAGAGGGGGGTGTGGCAGTTGAAAGATGCTTGCTGGGGGATCCCCAAAGAGCAGGGTGCCAACCCCACAGGCTCTTCTCTCTGGCTAGCCCTTGATCTCTCCCTCAAGTTGGACTACAAAAAGGGAGAAGCAGGAGCAGGAAGGCAGCAGGAGATTCTAGGGTAAGAAGGAGATTCTTGAGTACTTTCCCTCAGCTGTCTGTCTGCCTAAGACACCCAGTCAGAGCACACTCCAGGAGCAGTGCTAGCCAAGCATCCTGGAACCCTTTCACTTTGTTCTGTTGGAAGCTTTCTGGGGGGCTGTTTTGCAGCACCCCATAAGTCAAATACCACATGACCTGTCAATTTCCCAGCTATTTACACCAGGTGGAAAGAAAGGACTTGCAAGCGGAGGTGAGCATCTACAGTCAGCCCTAGGACATGCAGACCTGGGCACAGCAGGGCTCCACCAGGACAGGGGTGTCTGATGGGGGAGCACAGTGCTGAGGCCCATTAGACACCAACCGCCAGCCTCCCTTCCCAGGCGGAAACAGATGTCTCTGCAAAGGATCACTGTGCAAGCTGCAGAGGTTGTTTCTGAAAACTAAGGTGCTATGGCCACTAATAGGGTTTTAACAGCAGAGACTTTTGTGGGCTGATACATGAACACAATCACAGGGAAAGCTAGATGTCTACCAGCATCCTAAAGGAGGCTTCTGGAGCACCTCTCACCACTGCCTGATTTTGAAAATCGAGTTTGACTGGAACACGACCAGGTTCACTGACCTATATGTCCTTCCTAGGTGTTTCGACACCACAGCCAGCAGGGCCTGGAAGTTGCCATGGAGACCAGATGCCCCAAACTCCAAAAATATTTACTCTGTGGTTTTTCTGGAAAATGACCGTGAAGTCCTGTTCTAGAACATACACATCTTTCTTTCAGGACTCAGTCTTCCTCATAGAGTCCACTTTGGAGTCACTTTAAAGCTCCTTCTATAGTCTATGGGTCAATGAATGTCCTGATTATGGCGAATTAGTGCGTGAAGAACTCTACATAAGAAGAAAGAATCTCCGCCCTTTGTTAGTTAGGAGTCCGTATTTCTGAAGATGATATTACCCCGGGTGTCCCAGGAGATGCTAAGGACTTGGGATTTGTTGTTTAAAATCATTTATGTTGGTAGCCCTCAGGAAAGCACTAGAATGGAACATTACTCAAAATATGTCTTCTACATAGGTTGATGCACTTACCATTGTCATTGATTTATGAATAATCTGTATTGATAAGGAACCACTTTATTAAAACTGCAACCTAATTTGTATGAATAATGCATTTCATAAAGTTATCATTACTATTAAAGAAATTTAAAGACAGCTTCCTATACTCACCTCTTGTATTTCATAAAGGTTTTCTCAAACTGGACACTTAGCTGCTGGTCTCATGGGTACAGTGTCACACTGGTTTCCCGTAAAGGTTACATGATTCATCTAGTGATTGTCCCAGAAAAAAGTCACGAGGGTTATCATGTTGGATTGGAGAGCATTTTCACCATTTAAGATTTCTGTACAAATGACAGAATCTGATGTATAACTTTAAAGGTTGATCCTGTGTTCTTATTGAAAAATAGCTGCCAGCCAGAGAGAGAAAAGGCAGAAACCCACGACTTAACAAGCAGCTGTCATGTGAGAAGCTCCAAGCCATGGCCTAGCCATGAGGTGGGTGGGGATGACACGGCCTCGACCCTGAAGCCACCCGCCCTCCCTGCAGAGAACACAATGGCCAGAGAAACCAAATCTCCCTTTGCTATTCATACAACTACCTCAGACACAACTGGAGCGAAGTCTTTCTGGCTCCAACATTCAAAGCTCTTTCCACCCCTTTGACAAGAGGAGCATGGTCTTTTAATTCTAAAAAGTTTAACAAAAATATCCTATAGCTGAACTGAGCTATAGGATATTTCCCCTTTGCTCAAAAAGAACATAACTTCTGTTTGGCTCATGATGCATGCAAGCGGGCTCCCTCACCTATGGCAGGAGACTGATGAGGCAAGACCCCAAGTCTTCTATGTGCCATAGAGCAGACCCTCCTAGAGACCAGCTCCAGTGGGTGCAGGGCCCAGGAAAAAGTCTGGGTTCTAAGGGGAGAAGGGTGCTATGGTCAAGCTCCCAGCACCCAAAGGGGGCTCCTAGGATGGACTTGGCCATGGAGGACTGCCAGGGACAACTCAGTTCATTTGCAAGTGCTCACTGGTGACAGTGGCATCCACACAGGACCGAACAGACAGAGATGAGAGAGGCAACTCAGAGGAGGTCTGAGGTCAGCAGGGAAGGGATAGGGATGGACAGGTGAAGAGTCTGCAGGTATCTGGAGTCTCTGTTCTGCAGAGAATAAGAAGCCTCCAAAGGATGATGAAATCTGCACAGGAAAGTGTTTTGGGGAAAATAAAGAAGGTATAAACAACAGAGTCTGGTGCCAAGAAGGATGTGAAGATGAGCAACATGGAAGAGGAGCTGAAGGCCAGGGGGCAGTGGCCTGGGCACAGAGATGGGGGGTGGATGAGGCGAGTCTAGGGGATGTTTTCCTGAAATACCTCAGAGCTTCCCAGTGGAGATTCTGCACAGACAAGTATTTGAGACAAACATTTGCTGAGAACCGGAGGCAAAGATAATCAAGATGATTCTTAAATTATGTACAAGAGTCAAAGGCCTGCAAGGAATGGAAATAGTTTTCTTTTGTGAATATCATAAATATTAAAACATGGTAAATAAGAAATGAGATTTTTAAATTGGTCCAAAAGACAAGCTTGAAATCATTGCCATAAGAATCCAAACTGGGATATAAATTTCTTCGCACCCACTAAGTCTTTCATCAAAATCCAAAAAATTCTTGAAACGTCATATGAGACAGAGTTGAGGACAGGGAAGGAAGTCACTGGAAGTCTAGGTCCTTGCTTTTATGTTTTGCTTCGAAAAGAGATTTTACTCTATAAATTTCACATCACATCCATCTACAAGAAACAACTCTGACTGCTGAAAGCCACAGGAATCCCTCAAGCTGTTAGCGAGTAGGGGAAGGCAACTCCAGACAAGGGAGACTCAGGATGGGTTTTGACGCAGGAGATTATGTAATAAAAGAAACCGAAAATATTGGAAATATTCAAGTAGTACATACATCTGTGAACCCCTAGCTCCTAGACCCTCCCAGGGAAGTGATTTAAATGATAATCACCAAAGCCACTGCCCAGCTCTGTACTTCCTCAGCTGTGCCCCTAAATCTGCTGGTGTCCACCCACCACCCTCTCACCCACCAACCTCTCCAGCCCATGGCTGCTCAATGACATGTCTGCGGTGATGGATCTGGCCTGTCTTGAGCTCCCCTGGGAGCCCCTGTGTCCAAGATCAAAGATGCTCCCCCCATGAGAACACTTGACAATTCTGGTTTACCTCTGGGAAGAAATGTCCAGAAGGCCTTCCAAATGGAAGTATAGTTCCACCTCTTGAGCCCCCTTGCACTCAGTGGAGGAGATATGGGGGGCTGAAAGGGCCTCCTGATTGGCCCCTCCTACACCCCACACTCGACCCTTATCATTCAGAGTCAGAATCATGTCATAGAAGCCACAGGAAAACCCAGAAGCTAGGCACTGGTGCCCCCAAGCCCCATACTCTGGCCCCTTCCCTCACTTCACAGTCCAACCATGCTCTCTGAGCATCTATGAGAGTACTTGGGTCTCTGGGGAGCTGGGTGCCGGGGGCAGGAGGGGGAATTCAAGGCTCCAGGTCAACTGGAGGAAGAGGGGGGCAGAACAACCTCAGCGGCATGGGGAGAGGTTGCCGGGCCAGAGGGGTCAGAACTGCTGTACCTGAAAGAGGCAGCCCATGTGGGGGAGTAGTCAGCAGTTCAATTTCTTGTTCACTTTATTACTTGGGTTGCTGGGCCTTAGGCCAGTGGAGTTATTACAAGCAGAATCACTGTACATTAGCTGATGAGGGGAAGAATGCTTTTATCTGCATCTTCTTCTCCAGGTTAAGAAATGGAAAAATAAAGGTGAGGGGCTCATCCCCAAGTTTGCACTGAGTTCAGGATGCTGAGGAAGCTGCGCTCCAGAAGCAATGACACCCAGTTAGCATCCCCATCAATGACAGGGAATCCTGCTGATGTGAGAGTCACTATGGTGGCCTGGACCCAGAGCGCCTGCTGCGGTAACTGTGACCAGCAGCTATAGGTAGCTGAGGTCTGTGTGAATGGGGCTGGGAAATGCCAAATTAAGCCCAGTGTAGTGAGACACATCTGATGACATTATTTTGGAAGCTGAGCTTCAAAAACAAAGCAGCCCACTGCACAACCAGGCAGAAAAGATCAATTCTATTGTGAAGGAAATCAATTCTACTGAGAAACTGGGGCTTATCACCCCATGTGGGGTGGTGACATACATCCAAAGAGGGGTGGACCCACACCCCCAAATCATCTATGGTGCTGTGAACCAATATCACTACAACAAAACATGATACAATTATAAAGAGTAGAAAGGCCATACAGTTCTCTACTATTAATGCAACAAAACTAAAATTAATGCTAAAATGTATTTCTGAAAGGAAAACAACAAATGTCTCTCATGTCATAGAAAAGAAGTTCAAACCAAGTCAGCAAAATTTCTAGAAAATGATGGTAAGGCCTAAAGATAAAGCAGATTTCAGAGGAAAATTCATAGCCTTCAGTATATATATAAGTAAACAAGAGAAAAGCATAAATGTATTATGTCTAACAGAAGAAGTCAGGGACAAAAAACAAACAAAACAGACCCAAGAGAAACTAACATAAGAAATGAATAAGGAAATAAAACTGAAATAAAAATAAACCAGCAAATCAATAAAAAATAATAAATATATACAAATTTTGTTAGTTGGACAAATCAAAAATTACAGAGAAGAAAAAATTTCAAGAATTAAAAATTAATCAGCAAAAATCAAACAACTACTGATGGAACTGAAATCGAGACTAGAGGTTACTCGATGCTAAGAAACACAGTGTAAACCTCAAGATGAAAGGAACTGTATTAATAAGAAAAATCTTCAACAAAAGCAAATTTCAGAAAAGCCAGGGAATCTAAACAGAAGAAATTTCACAGGGAAGAAGGGGATGGGACATTTGTTGTTTTCCTTTCAGGAATACATTTTAGCATAAATTTTAGTTCTGATGCATTAATATTAGAGAAATGTATGGTCTTTCTATTCTTTACAATCTAATCTAATCTGACCTATGGCCATTTGAGATAAGCTGAGTGCAGGCAGGAGCAGAGAACTCTGAAAGGCCATGTGGCTAGAGTTGCCTACAGATTTGTTGTGACTGTTGTCAAAATAGATGCAGGTCCTTCAAGATTTTGATCAAAAGAATCAAGCAACAAATTATAGAAAAAACAGCCCTACAAAGTTAAATCTAGACATTCAAGGATTGTTCTATATGACTAAAGCAGAGAACTACAATCTTGTCCATCGATGAGGAAAAGGAGTCTTTTGATACAGTTCAAGACCCATTCTCTAAGGAAAAATAAAAAACTTCTCTAAATAGGAATAGATGGTATTTGCTTCAAGTTATCAAATTTATTTCACTTAACCCAAACCCCAGCATATCACTTAAAGGACAAACATTAATTTTACAAAACAAAAATTCAGGTGACTTGTATGCATTACTGACACCTTATTTTATTTTATTTTTTTAAAGGTACAAGTTGAAGCAACTGGAAAGAAAAGATGGTTTTAAAAATTAGAAAAGTTGAGGACAGAAAGAGCACAAGGGACTGAGGTGATGGTGTATACTGGTGAAATAGTGGGGGGAATCCATGGGGACCACAGCTGATGTCAAAAATATATAAATAAAATTTAAAAAAAATAAGAAAGTAGAGATTCACTTGAAAATAACATGACTGCATACTTGGAACACGTAAAAAGATCATATAAAGAACTACTACAATAAAAGGAGGGAATTCACAAGTGGTTGGACATATTCATTGATAAGCTTCTAAAACTTTCTATTTGAAAAATGTGACCATATCACTTATTTTTTAAATTGCATCCTTTTTTTGTTGAGGACATGTTAGCTTACAACACTGTATGTGATTCAGGGGTACGGTCTGCCCCTTTTCAGATGCATGTCATCACCCCACACCCACCACCCAGGCACCCAGAGTCCTCCCCACAATGCCCTGAGACACCACCCCCCTGCCGACTCCCCATCCCATAACCTCTCTCTGGCAGCCTCAGTTCTGCAGGCAGATTTCCAGAGCTTGTTTTGGTTGAGTTCTGTCTGTTCTTTTGTTTTGTTTCTTTATTTCCCATATATGAGTGAGATTTTTATCACCTATTTTTAAACACAGGGCAAAGAGCCAACGGCAGATGTGGAGCTGCCCTGCCTTTCTTCAACCATTGCTCAGGAATCCTTGCTGCTCGCCGGTGGGTGAGAGCTTTGTTAAAACAAGCATGGAATTCCCATATGTTTCCTCTCTGTGAATTCTAGTTTTGCTTTATTTTCCATTGTAAAAACATAAATCTGCAAGGAGGTATCTTGGTGTGTTGTACACCAGGGAAGTTGGTAAAACCTCAGCAGGAGAGAGGGAGGCACCCCACAGGCTCACTGGCCTGGAGAGCAGGTGGGGCATGATGGTGGGTGCCTGGAGGGAGGGAGCAGACTTGCAGTCCAGCTCTGGGCATTGGAATCTGTCATGGGTTAAACAGAAACCCCCCAAAGTTCTGTCCCCTGAGGCCCTTGCATATGACT
The DNA here is from genome assembly GCA_019455555.1 of Galemys pyrenaicus. Taxonomy (NCBI): domain Eukaryota; kingdom Metazoa; phylum Chordata; class Mammalia; order Eulipotyphla; family Talpidae; genus Galemys; species Galemys pyrenaicus. The sequence goes on from JAGFMF010011684.1 coordinate 10,557,489, forward strand.
TCTTTTAGAACAAAGGTCTTTGCAGATGTAGTACAATGAAGGTTGCTGCTATGAGGTCATCAGAGGGGCTCTATAGACAATGAGTGGTATCCTTAAAAGTGACAGAAGGGAAAAAAAGGCAAAGATACAAAGAAAGACCAATGAAAACGGCAGAGACTGAGTTTTGAAGCTAAGCCCAGGAAGGTCAAGGACTGCTGGCAGCCACCAGAGGCAGGAGATTGGCCTGCAAGTTATCTCCCTTAGAGGCTCCAGCAGCTTCAGCCTGGGCCACGCCCTGCACTGATGTCTGTGCACAAGAAGACATTTCTCAATGTAGGCATTTCTGCTGTTTCTAGCACCCAAGCTAGTGGTGAGTTACAGCAGGAAACCCACACAGTATGTGAGTCAGTGTGTAAGGAGTGATGCAAATGCATGGAGAAGTACAGGTGCATGCACAGGATCCTAACACCCCAGGATGCTCAGGTCCATCCTAGCAAGGGGACTGTGATGACTGGAACAGGTAAAGGAAGAGAGCAGCCTCCAGGGCTGGGAACAGAAGTGGGCTTCTCCAGGGAACAGACTAGAGAAAGTGGCAGGGAGTCCACATGACAAGTGACCCTATCAGTGGCTACTCTTACATGTCCTCCTCTCATTCCCAAGAAGGGATGAGCTGTATCTCAGGGTTTCCCAAATCAAGTATCCCATTAACCTACAGGAGCTCAGATGCTCAGGCATTAGCAGAACCTCTGAACCCCACATGTCAGTGGTGTGCAGGCTCCCAGTACCACCCAGGACAAAGTCCACTGCACTGCGTCTGTGTAATATGGTGAAACATACCCCACCTGAGGGTCTTGAACACGTTGATTCAATTCCTGACCCAGTTTTCATACTAGGTTCTCTCTACAAGCTACCTCCTGGAGTCAGCACCAAGGTCAGCACCACCAGGGAGGCCAGTGTCATCACTACCATTTCACAAATGAGAAAACATGGATGGATCTGGAGGGGATTATGCTTAGTGAAGCAAGTCAGAAGGCAAAAGAAAAATACCAGATGGTTCCTCCCTTAGGAGGAACATAGGGGAACCAAAGGAGGATCAAGGAAAGGAATAAGAACAATAATAATAATAACAATAACAGCAATGAAGACACAGAAACCGGGGATGAGGAGTCAAGGACAGACTGGGGACACCTGGTGGGGAGGGGAGGGGGAGGGTTGAGGGAAGATGGGAGCACGGGGGACTGAGGTGATGGTGCACTGGTGAGATGGTTATGGGGAATACATGGGGATTACAGTTAATGGCAAGTATATGTAAATTTTAAAATATTTTAATAAAAAAAAAGAAAACAAAGGAAACTAAAGAATCAGTTCTGTTCTCTAGGAAGCACTTTCTAGAGTGCAGTTTAGTGTTGATTAGGGTTCTCCCTCTGGATCAAAGTTCTTGGGAAGAGAAGAACACGAGACTGGACAGGAGAGAAAGTGAGCCATGGTTCTTGCTTAGCAACTTCAGACAAACCCACAGAAGCTCTGGGGCTGTAGTGGCTCATCTCATGGGCTACATGGGGTCACGTGGATTGACTTATCCTACCCTTGTACCAGTCGCAGACATGGGCTACCCTCAGAAAAGATGACCTTGACTGGCGCTCCATGTAGTTGAGCAGCTTGGAAGGGTCTCACTGCTGAAAGCCAGCAGTTAACAACACCCTCCACTGTTGAACAAACCACTTTCCCAAGGGGGATCTGGGTAACCCACCTATGCCCACCACATAGTCAGGAATCAGGACAAAGAACTCACACCCAGCTCTACCCAATCAGTCCCACACTCCGATTTCGGGAGATGCTCATTTGCCGCTAGAAGGATGTCGTAATGCCTGACCCACTGCTGGCCAGCAGGTCTCACACTGTGCAAGGAGGCAAAACTGATGCAGAATACCCTCATAGAAGACATGCTACAGTTGCTGCTGCAGAAATGAGCTGAGAGTGCACCCCCACCTCCCAGCCTTCCCAGTTGGCTGTGCTCCACCAGCCTAGCAAGATTGTGCAGGCTTGTAGTTATCACTACCTGACACTTCTGAGTGCTGGCCCACATAAGTCCTCTTTATTCACCAACTCACTTCATTCTCTCTGCTGCCCTAGGAAGAAGCCATAATTATTACTCTCACTTGACGGATAACTAGGGGCATCCCCAGCCCTGTCTTTTTGGAAAGTCTACTGGTTCCTGTGCATACACCACCACACCAACCCACCAGCTCTCTCTACTCTTCAAACAGATCCCTTAAAACCAGAGCAAAGTCCTTGCTGTAGTCAGCCCACAAATATATCCCTCTCAAGTTCACATGACTGAACAGATTCATTCTGCAAGTACAGAAGTTCTGTCCTGTGTGGCAAGCCCCTAGGTGCTGTATTTCTCATGTTCTCCTAGGGATTTTAAAGTGCATTTATTGATGGTTTAATAAGCAATTATCACAAAGAATCCTCAAAAATAATTAATTGGAATGGACAGAGCTTCAGGTCTTTGTTTTAATGAAGCAAAGCTGCTTGACTTGGTAAAAGGAGGGTGATATCCCTTCAGCTGCCAACCCTGAGATGTGCTGGCTCCATGAGCAATGTTGTGTCTTACTGGACGTGATCCATGGCATGGAATGAACAGATGGGACAGAGTCCAGATGACAGGCTCAGAAAGAAGACAGAGCAAGCTGGTGGGGGACCAGACATGGTTTTTTCAAGAAATTGTTCTTTATTCTTCTTGGATCCAATCTCCAAGATGAAATGCCTGACCTGAGAGGGTCTGTCCTTATCTCTGTTCTTCTAGTCCCTCCCCAAAACAGCCTCAAGCTATTGGCAAAACAACCTAGGCATCATCATTCCACCATTACAGCTAATAGCTAATTACTGACGTGGGAAGTTGTATATCTCAAACTTTCCTGTAGTTTCATTCTAGAAATTGCCAGAGCATTTTAATGGTGATTTAATGTCCTGCAGGCAAGCACTAATTGTTCACTTCCCCTACCAAGTCTGGGGGCTCTCAGTGATGATGCAAAGCTCCTGCCATTTCCAGAAGGGGGATGAGCAGGAAGGGGAAGGGGAAGCAGGATTGTGAAGTCCATTCAGATTTGCATTAGGATTGAATCACACTGTGAACTATAAGGCTTCTCCATCCACACCCTCAAAGCCTTCTGAATATAAGGCCCCCAAAACACATAGACAATAGCTTGCTAAGTGAGGACATGGATTATACTCCATCAATGACTGAATACTCACAAAACGAGCAGCGGTAAGTCTCCTTCCCTCCCTCTTGTAGAAATTATTAATATTCTACACTTCTCTGAAGACAATTCAGTAGGAACAGAGATCTAAATTTCTAACAATTAGTCCCTCCCACAGACAGGAACCGGGCAGCTGGGAACCTGCTGTTTTTCCTTTGAGATTCTCAGATTAGAGCCTAAATGCAATTTCATCCCAGACTCCAATCCCCAGTTCCTGAATAATACTTAAAAATAATCAGTTATGTAACAAATCTGCATCAACACTTACAACACGCTTGCGACCCACTTGCCACAAACCAGGGCTGTACCTTCTATTTCAACCTAATAGGTCAACCTAATATTGTTCAAATTATATCACAACTTAAATATATTAAAGCATTCACTCTGTAAAAGAATCCCACAATATTTTCCTGAAATATGAACAATCCTCTTAGAAAATCAGTAAGCATCCCTTCACTTAAATTTTTAATATAGATCTTGTATAACTGGCTTAAATTCAAATTCCTCCCCCCTTCCTAGGAAAATAAAGGATAAATGAAATGAAAATGCAGCACATATTGCAAATATCAAGGAAATGAAAATATAAAGGAAATTAAGAACGTTTCAAATACAACGTAATACAAGAATGTTAGAACTTTCCTCAAGGATGGTTCAGTATTCAGCTGACAGTGATGCCAACCTAGAGACATTTAGGAATGAAAAAAGTGTTAAGACAAAACAAGTGTTATATGAACAACACAGACTGGGGGCTGCACCAAGTCTGGCCCATGGTCCCTCTCCTCTGTCAGGGGTCAAGCCTCCTGCCAGCTCCCCCGTCTTGCGAAATGGATTTATAATGTGACCCCAGAACCCAGACACATGGGCCCCCTTGCTATGCTACAAAGGACTGTACTGGGGAAGCTGGAGGAACCCAAATGGTAGTAATAGAACAAATGAATCTCCTGATTTTGCTTGTAGCTCTATAGAGATTCAGGACAATGGCATTGTGTAGGAAAACACTGTCAAGGGGACAATGGAACAGCAGATGACCCATTCATTTTTCAATGATGTAGGGAAAATAAATCTCTGTACTGGACTAGCAACTTATTGGGAGGTCTGAGACTGTTTCAAAATAAAAGCAAAAATGAACTATGGATTAAATTTATGTATGAATGAAGTAGAAATACCATCTATCCATTTTAGATGTTACCCAAATTTCCTCAACTTGGTGCTCTGCCTAGTCTGAGAATGAGGTCTGTTTCAGCAACAATGTTAGTAAAAAGAATTTCCTGGGAAAAATGAACCATTACGGAATACAGAAGGGGAACGAGGATCTCCTGTCAGGTCACTGTTTTGATAAACAAGTAAGTTGCTACCTGATGGGGCCTCCCTGGTGGCGCAGTGGGTTAAGCAACGCACTATGAAGCAAACCTCAGCCACTATAGCATGAGTTCAATCCCTGCTGCAGGCCAGGGAGGGGACCCACATGGTGCAGCAGACCTCTCCTGCTGTGCCCACTGCTCCCCTCAGCAGTGTACTTCTGTTGATCTGCCTGTTCTGCTCCCTGCTCTGTCTGTGGTGAATCCTCTCACCCCCACCCCACACCTCTGGCCTGTACCCCAGTGCTTGTATGCATAAATAAATCTTTGGAAAAAAAAAGTTGCTACCTGATGGATGACCTCTTTATATCAGACCAACATCCTGTATTTTAAATATTTTTGCTTAAACAGTCATATCCCAGTAAAAGAAACAGCTAATCCATCACATTCTGACATATACATTTTTCATAAAAAAAGTATTTTCTTGCCTCACAATTTTAGATTTTATTTCCAGCTTTCACCTTGACATTTACCTGTGAACCTTCCATTTTAAATCTCTTGGCATCGCCTGTCTTCCCCAATTCTTGCAATCATTGTGAAATTACCTTTGAAGGGATGGAAAACTGACCTTAGGGTCTTCTGTTCATTGTGTCATTTTTTATATAAAATACTACAGAATGAAGAATGCTTATGCTTTTTGCTGTGCCAGAACTGGCCTCTCTCTGGCTGTTACTGAGAAATATTCTTCTTTGCTGCTTTTGAAAACTGAGTAAATAAATATTTAAGATTATATTCATTCCCTCTTTTTAATCAATGCAAGGAATTCGGTTTTTGTTCGTAAAAAGTAACCCCACACAGTACTTGATGGCCTGGGATACTCTAGTTCTCTTTAAACTACCCCCATTCCCTTTATCAGACCCCACTGGATTCTTCTAGGCAGTTGGTCTAGTCCTCTCCCAGATGTTTTCTCTATCACATCTGAACCAGCAGGAACTTTCCCTATTCATAGAGAGTGGAAGCATTGAGTGGAGGGCTAGGGGTACCTACGAAACCATGGGGGGAGCTGCCTGGCATGGAATATATTTGCATGCCCCCTTGTCCTTGTGGTGAGACCTTCCAGCTGTGATTTTCATGATATAAACTGGCAGAGCGAATTCTGTGCCATCCCTGCTACCCTGTTCTGCACTTAACTAGGAAGGCCAAACTTGAGGAATAAGGTCTCATAATTATCCTGGGGGGGGGGGAATTGCTGGGGAAGTGGGAGTGGGGATGACCAGGGTTTGAAATGCAGGAAAAGGAAGCTAAGGCTGGACAAAGCTCAGAAAAAGGCCACTTTCCCCCCAACTCCCCACGGCTGGATTGCTGCTTCTTTCCACAAAATACCTGCCTTCCCTCTGGTACTGGATTGTGACTGCACCAGACAACCTTGCTAATCACTGCTTACGGGAAGCCGAAAGCCGTGGCCTTCCCAGCTTCTGGGGGTGGAAGCTGCCCAGTAACATCCACACAGGCCATGGCAAAGGGGCGCCCGCTGTGTGGGAGCAGGGAGCCTCACTGCGCACTCCTCATGCCCACAGAGTACATCTGATTAGCTCAGAGCTCAGGCTATTCTTAGTGAAGGGGTGTGACAGTGATTCCTAGGAAACTCCCAAACAGAGACTGCCTCATCCCCCAGGGTTAGCCTGCATGCAGTTCCAGCTATGATTTCTGAATAAAACTCCATCCCACAGCGCTCAGGGAACCTGCGTCTAAAATGCACTTTTCCAGGAGAGCACTGTTGGCGACTCATCCGCCCCCACGCCTCCCCGCCAGCCAGCACCCGCACCATTTCATCCCGAGAGCGCGGAACAACCCACAGAAGGAGAGCGGGGAACAACCCACAGAAGGAGACCGTTAGGAATAATGCCAAATGAGGGACCCTGGATGTACACAACAGTGATCAAATAGCTTTTTAAATACTTTTAACTAATTAAACTGAACGGTTTCTCGGAAATGCCATGTATTAGTAAAGCTAAATTTGCTGTCACAACATTTTAAAGTTTTTTTTTTTTTTATTTTAATGCTTATGGCAGAAAATTAACAAATGGAGAAATCTTTTCCTATGCAAGGACAGAGGGGGTGAAGGGGTCTGGATATTAAGAGAGAGAGTGGTGGGGGAGAAGTATGGATTTGATTGTAGGTTATTTAACTCTATAAGTAAGACTGGCGAAAGGATAACGCATAAGAACAGCTTTTAACCATCAAAATCACAGCCCCACTCAGCAATTCGCAAAATGGAAGTGCCACTTCCAGTTCCCACCCTTGTTAATTAATGCTGGGCTTTCCCCAGGGGGGTGGGCTGGGAGCCAATCACACCTGAGCCTTCGCCACCGGTAGCGCCCCCTGCACAGCACCCCGGGCGCGGGCAAAGATCATCAGCATAGCAGAGTGCACCCACCTGCCAGATCAGGTGCTCCTCGGCCTTGGCAGATAAGCAGACACTCAGCACGATGGTGTGGGAAGCGGAGGTGAGCACACTGGCGATGATGGCGTCTCGCATGTTGAAGGGCAGCATGGTGTACACCACGAAGATGATGAAGAGGAAGAAGGACACCTAGGGTAGAGAAGAACAGGGTCACAGGGAATGCCCCAAGCACCAGTGATTCCCTTTCCTTTCTATAAAAGGCTGCTTAAAGCCATGCCCATTGGGTTTGTTGTGGGTTTTTTTGTTGTTGTTGTTTTAGGTAACACTGGTTGACAATACCCCTTTGGGTTATAAGACCCCCACCAGCAAGTCCCATAATCCCACCAACCAGTGGGCCTCTCCCCCTGTATTCCTCTCCTCCCGATCTAAAGATCAAGCCCTTTTAATAAATAATATTATAACCAAGCAAGACAAGTTATTGGAAAAATCTACTGGTTTAGAATAAAGAATAACTGTCATGATGGAGGAAAATAGTTCTTTTCCCAAATTTGGGAGTTACCAGGATGGGTATCCAAACCATTGTGACAAGGGTAATCTGAGCACCTCCTGGGTGTGGGACGAAGCTGGCCCCTGTCTTGAGAAGGCACATCTAGATTCATAAGCTAATTTCAAACTCTGTTGGAACACCTGGTAGGGGTGTCTTCTGGGGGAGTTCATGAAAGTAGAGGCAAAGAGCACGGAAATGTAGTAAACAAAAAGAGACAGCTGAGATATGGTGCAGCTTCTATAAAAATGTTCGGCAGATTCTCCAAAAGTTAACTGTAGAATGACCATATGACCCAACAATTCCATTTCCAAATAGATACCCTAAAGGACTAAAACCAGATACTCAGACAAATGTGAATACATATTCACAACAGCACTATTCACAGTTGCCAACAGTTGGAAGCAACATACATGTCCCTCCATGGATGAATAAATAAGTGGCAGAAATTTATCTATGCCCTGGCATACTGTGCAGCCATGAAAAGAATGAATTGTTGATAGAGGCTACAACACACAGAAACTTCAAATACATGCTAAATGAACAAAGTTGGCACAAAAGACCTCATATTGTATGATTCCACTTATATCAAGTATCTAGAATAAGTTCATCTGTAGAGACAGATTGGTGGTTACTGGAGCCTGGAGAGAGAATGGAAAGTAGCCTTTTAACAGGCTCTGTTTCCTTTGGGGGTGATGGCAACCATCCTGGAACTAGATTGAGGTGCCAGCTGTAAGACCTGGTAAATGTCCAAAATTCCCCAAATTCTCCCTTTTAATTTCCATTTTATGAATATCACTTTAATAAAAAAAACTCAATATAAACCTGCTTAGAGGAAGACTTGGATGGAGAATAGTATGTTCAGTGGGCAATGAAACAGGCCACTTTTGCTGTGAGAGAAGTAGAGAGAGGATGGTGAGGTGGGAATCAAGCGACACAGGCCAGGAGACCAGGGTGTCTGGGATGGGGTGAGGCAAGTTCAGCCACAGAGCACTCCACTCCAAAGGAAGGTGACACTAAGGAAGAGCTTGCCCCTTTCACGGGGATTGTGAGGAACTTCATATACATGCTAAGTAAATAAAGCTGGCACAAAAGGCCCCATGTTATATGATTCCATTTTTAGAGAACCCCAGAGGCCAGCATGATCGGTGAGGTGGAGGCCCCACAGCTGTCCTTCCTTTGGTCAGTGTAAGCTCCTGAGCAGCACATGGGGGAATTGGCTCTGCAAAGGTCCCCACAGAAGTGCTCTCTGTCACATGAGCTGTATTTGCAGAACCATCACAAAGATAAGTGAAAGATTAGGGGAGGCGACCTGAAATATACCTGGAGCCCTAAGTGCACCCTTCCCTCCTCTCCAGGCATCCCACCTGAACACAGATCACTGTATGGTCTGAGGGTCAGCGAGGGGGCCTGACACTAAGTGACATCTGGGGGGAAGGACAGTCTCACATGTCAGTCTCCTGACAGTTACCATCCTGAGAGAAGGGGTATTGGGCCCCGCTCCAGAAAGTCAGTGGGGTGACCTCCCTGAATCATCTCCCAGGTCCTGCCTGCTCAGTCATCTCAGGATATCAACAAGGAGAAGCCCACTGTCAGCCCAAGGTCTGGGTCTAGCCTGGACCATCTGCTTCATGCACTCCTCCTCCTCATACTGCCCCCTCCTCCTCCTCATTCTTTCTCCCTGTTCTCTTTCTCCTCCTCCTCCCCCCTGTTCTCTTCCTCTCCCCTTCTTCTCCCTTCTTCTCATTGTCCTCCCCATTCTCTCCTCTTCCTGTTTCTCCTCCTTTTACCCTCCTCCCTCTCACTTCCTCCTCCTTAATGTCTTCCTCCTCCTTTTCCTCTTCCCCATGTTCCCTTCTTCCTCCTCTTCTCCATTCAAAAGGGTTTTTAGTCCCCCAAAACAGGGCAAAGGAGCACCATGGTCACACTAGCGTTCTGATAAATGCCTACAATTTTACCTCTTTAAAAAGATGAAGACATCTTTCAGTAAGTGAACTTTATTTAGCCTTTCCTTCTGCACACAGGATGAAAAACACTGGTCTTAGTGTATATTGCAGATACCAAGGACAGAGAGTAAGAACACAGGTGTCCCTTTGAGAGACTTTTCTTGGCTGGGAGCTGGCCCTGCACAGGCACAGTGGCCCCTCTCACTCCCCCTTCCCTGGGAGAGACTGGAGTGAGGTCTTGGAATCCAAAATTCCTATTTCAAAAGTGCTAGGCTGCAAGCAAGGCTGAGTACTGACTTGGAGGGTCTCGGCCAGCTCCCCACAGGCATGATGACAATGCAGCCAGCTTCCAGAGGGTTCCCCGGTCCTAAGACATGGGACTCGAGCAGCAACTAGCCAGGGGCCAGGGTCACAGCCCACATGGACCCAGGGGCTCCCCTCCAGCCCACTGCACTGCGGGAGCTGGGTCACTACTCTTTGGCTCTCACAGTTGCCCATCACGGTAAAGACCTGAACTTGAGGTCCAAGGCAAGCAAAAGACACACCATGTTTGCAAGTCTAAACTTGGCAGGGCTCAGGCACTGCTGGCTGCAACAGAGACTCTCAAGAAAAGTGCCTCACACACTGACCCAGGCCAGAGTCTGTGGTCCCTGTGCCTCAGGGAAGGCATTTCTGCATTGCTCATGTTTTAAAAATACGCTCACATTTCTTTCATCTCTGCACTTGAACTTTGTGTTTGCAGCATAGTTTATGATACATAATAACCTTCAATAATGAACACTTAGAAAAATATGTGTTCAAGAAAATAGTACTAAATAAATAGTACTGAATATTTGTAAATGGGAGCTAAGAGAAGCCCTGTTTCTGTAAGGTTTTAAATAATGGTCCAGATTCCAATCCAGCAGGGTTTCTGGACCTTGACACTGTGACACTTGGGGATGGATAATTCTCGGGGTTGGCACTGGCTTCTGTCCTGACAACAGTGAGCTCCATCCCTGCCTCTGCCCACCCCGTGCCTGCAGCTCCCCACTGCTTCAACGCCCAGGACATGGAAAACATCTCCAGACACGGCCACATATCGTCCAGTGAATAACAGCACATCTGACTGAGTCACTCTGCTCTGGGAAAAGTTGCATTTAGGAAGGGAAAAAATAATCATTGCCTAAAGACTGCTTATTGAGAAAATTAAATTTATTCCAGAATCCTGAATATCTACCAAATTTACAAGAAATATTGTTAATTAAGTTATTTCTAGCTGTAGATATTCATGCAACACTCTCACTTCCTATGAAAATATTCAATAAATATTCCTAGGTACCCAAACTGACAATCAATTAGAAAAGAGAATGTTTCATTTTACAGTTACATATTTTAATTCAGATGCAAAATCTTCATTCTTTCTTTGACATTATCCTACCCTTCCTATGGCTTAATTTTGGACAGCATTGAAATGCTAATATTATTTCATTTAATTCTCATTCTGCAAAGGTCTTGAACTTTGCAAGGAGGCACATGGAAGGCCACCTACTGTACTGAGCACTGAGAGACGCTCGGTTTTCCACACACAGAGCTGCAGCTGAACATCCATCTTTAGATGACAAAATAAACGTGTAAAGGTCAGTTAAATAAGTCACATTGAGTGGAGTTTTAGACTGTAGTGGTATTCATTTCAGGAACTCAGTGTGAAGGGTGCATGGGCAGCATTCCAGCGGGGCTGAAAGGGGGAAGAGAATGGGTGTGGTTTCAAGTCCCACGGGGGCAGGGGTGGTGGTGGGCTTTGGCAAGGTGCAGGGTGACAATGATGACACAGTCTTCACTTTTTATTAACCCCAAAGGGCTTCAGCTTTTTTCAGCCTGCTCTCCCAAGCAACTTCAAATAGGGCCATATGTAAAACCAAAAATGGAGTTGGCACATCTAAAGAATGTGTGGGTATAAGTCCAAAGAGTGGCGTGTTCCACGTGGCATTGAGGACTTTTCTGGGACTGAGATCCCCCTTAGATACATTTGCAGTCTGCATGAAAAACTCATTCTATGTCCCAGTGACCCAAACCATACCCACTTTATTAGCATTGCCACTCTCTAAATGTATTTCTGAAAACATTCCCCCATCCTCCTTGGTCCAAATGGCCTGCCATTAGCAACAGCCACATTGAGTTTTGAATTATCATTTCTCTACTTAGGAGATCAATTCTATTCAAAACGCAGATGAACAGACATTTGCCAGATGCCTAGAGCAGCAACAGCAGACCCTGGATTGAATGGGGAACTGTTCCCAGAGCTCCTTCTGCTCAGCTACCTCCAGGCGCCCTTGAGTCCTCAGAAAACAAGGTTCTTCCAGGGTTGGAGGCATGAAGTCAGCATTATTCCATAGGAGGGGTGTCCCAAGAGGAGGAGGTTTGCCCAGCAATTGAGATCCCCTGGCTACTTCTGCACCAGCATCTCAGAGTCCAGCCCAGAGCTCACCAGCCAGTCCCTCACTTGACTCCATCCTCACCCAAGTCAGCAGATGGGGAGCTACTCCTTCTGCCTTCCAGCAACACAAGCCCTTCCCAAGGGGAGCACGTAAGTGAGGTTGATACAAGAAGATGCCTTGGGAAGAGGACATGGAACTTTCCCCCTGCTTTCCAGAAAGGGGTTGCTGGCCAGAGGGCAAGGGGCCATCCCCGTGGTAGGAGTTGCATGGGCCGGGAGCACATGAGCTGGACTCCTAAAGGTGAGAGCAGAATGGTGCCATTGAGGAGGATGGACTGGGGGCGTCTGTCTGAGCCCCCAGAGGAGGATGGGAGGAGAGACAGGGAGGCGAGAGCTGCAACGACATCACAGCCTCAGAGTTGCTCATGGTGTTTTCATTTCCTGTGGCTGCTGCAACAAATAACCACAAACTAGGTAGCTCTGAACAAAGGAGATTTGTTCTCTCACAGCTCCGGAGGCTGAGAATTCTAAACCAGGGCATCAGGGGCTGGGTCCTCTGGCGGCTCCAGAGGGGACCTGCCTTGTGCTTCTCCTAGCAAATCCTAGGGTATCCCACCATGGGGGCCTCCTGTGTGTATCACCCCACACCTGCCAGCACCTCCATGTGTCCTTCCCCATGTGGCCACGCCTGCCTTCACACAGCCTACCACCCACTGTGTGTCCAAGCGTCCTCCCGCTAAAGGACACCAGCCATTCACCTGAGGACTCACCCTAACCAGCGGGGGCTACCATCCGTAAAGAGCATCTGTCCCAACAAGACCCCGTGCACAGGCCTGGTTTGGGGGGAATGAAGGGAACACAACCAAGTCACACTATTAAATTCATGCTGCAGAGCAAACTAGAATTGGGATCTTAAGCTCCTCTAGGACCATTCACAACTCATGCATGCTCCACTCTCATGCCATGGATAAAAATTGTGTTCAAAGTATCACAGTTACTTACAGTTTATGAGTCCAAAATAATGTCATAAAAATGAATTTTAGCCTTTTCAAATCACTATGAATATGGAGAAGAGTTGGGTGCAGCTTAAGCAAGGGTAACACAGACACAAGGGGGTCCCCAACTCTCAGCAAACACCACTTGGGTTCACTTCTTTCTCCAGTCTCTGGGGCTGCATCCTCACGGGGCCTTCCTTCCAGAGTTCAATGACAAGCAAAAATCTCCCCTGACATGCCAACAGTGGCTGGAAAAATGGAGCTTCTAGAGTTTTCTTTCAAATGGCACCTCAACACCGGTGTCTCAGAAGCACTGCTGGCTGCCTTTGTCTCACATAGAAGGTATAAACAAGTTTCACCAGCAACATAATCAGGAGTTTTGTCAACCTCCAAGGCTCTGTGGAGAAGCACTTCCAGAGGAACACTTGCTATTTTTATTAAGCTAATAATGTCAAGATAAATAACATCCAGGATGTATAAAGAATTTTATAGCCAGAAGCCAAGCTACTTCAATCATTTCCCCTTCCAACAAATGTCTGAAAAATCAGAAATATTAATTTTCAAAAATGTAGACAGCTGCAAAATAAATTGTAGGACTTACACCTCCCTAGCTAGATCATCAAAGGTAGTTCTTACAGCATCATATATTATTGCTGTTTTAGAATACAACTGGACATACCGAAATTTAGTGAAACTGGTGCAAGGAAAAGATAGAATTCTTGAGTAAGTCTAATTGAGCATTCTGGGAGTTAAGTTCCAAATGCACAATAAAGATTTCCTCGGTGGATATTATTTCTATCTCAAAGGTTTATAACTTTGAGAATATGTACCTTTTACTGTTTAAGATGCATTTTGAAAACTTTCCGGAAGCATAACTTGAAATCTATTTAGCTAGAAAGGTGCTTTAACTTCCTTAAGAAATAAAATTTGCAAAATAATATTTACCTTATTACCTACATTAGTATTTTGTATCTTGTTCCTTTGGTTATACTTCACAAAAAGGTTATATTGAGTCACTGCTACATTTAAGAATATGCCAACTATGTAAAGCAGTCTTTTCTTTAATTGGGGGACATTTATTCATACCAATGTTTAGTGCTAAACTATCATGTATGTGTCTTTATCCTATTCTTTGTTAAGTTCTTTTCCTCCTCTTTATTTCCCCAGATTCTCCCAGGGGGAAGAGGATATATATCTGTGTATCTATAATTATACATGTGTATATAAGTACAGTATGTTAGGTGAAATATATATATATGCACAGATAGAATATGCAAGCCGTGTGTGGTGTGGCATGTGTGGTGTGTGTGTGGTGTGTGTGGTGCAAGTGGTTTGGTGCATGTGTGTGGTATGTGACATGTGTGGTGTGTATGTGGTTATGTGCACAGGTGCAGACTCTGCCTATCATGTACTCTGCCATGTACTGAAAATTCATCAAACCCCAGAGTTGGTGTTTAGTTGAGAAGTCACATCTTTTGAGGTTACCCTCAAAAGGTTACCCAGTCCAAGGGAAAGGATGACTGTGTCTCTGGCCTCATATTTTCTTTGTAGAAGAGGTCTGGATCTCAGACTCGGGTAGAATATAATAATAGCTCAGGTCATAAATGCTTCTAGATGTTTCTAGAGCCTCTCTTCTCGACTTGCTCTGCTTTCCTGGGATTCACAGGATATCACATGGGGCTGCAAGCTCAGCACTGGCTCAGTTCTAAGAGCTAATTCCTAATTTCACGCTCATGTACCATAATAGATTGCACAGAAACTAGACCCAAGTCATTGTTAATATTATTTACAGAAAGCATTTAGCAGACACTCTGGATGTCAAAATAGGCCTGGTGCAGTGAGTACAACTGGGTATGTGATCTCCCCAGCTTCCAACCCCTGTCCTTTCCATACTCTTTCCCATCTAATTAAACAAAGAGTATAGCCCCCAAATCTACAAGCTGTTCCTCATAGTCATCTTTCCTTGTTCTTTCTAGTTTAAGAGCCCTTAACTGAGCTATTCCTACAAGCTGAGGCCTGACTCTATAACCAGCCACCCCTGCTTCTCGCAGTTGCACCCCACTCCTGGGTTCCCAGAATGAGTTTTTCATATAGAAATCAAAGGTGTCTTTTTGTGACAGCCAACATAATTATTTTAATCATTTAAAATACCCTCAGCAACTAAAAAGGTCATTGATAATACAAAGATTATAAATACAAACAACCTCTGTTTGTTCTTAAGCATTTTCAACATTTTTCTTCTGCACCTATGGCAGCATAGGATGCATCACACAGGAACAGCACGTATCACATAAACACATCGTACATGTCTTAGTTCCATCTTGAAAGATGACTCTTTTTAATTGAGAGAGAATCGACATAAAACATTGTTTAAGGAGTACACAATTTCATTTGATATACTTATATACTGCAGTGTGATGACAACTTCTGGGTCTACATCCAAAGGTAGTGAAAAGAGAATGTGGAGAGACACCTGACTCCCATGTTCAGTCTATGCAGCATGAGTCACAATAGTGTGGACATGGAAACAGCCCAAGAGTCCATCAGCAGATGAACAGATAAAAGCCTGGCACACACACAATGGACCATTATTGCATCACGAGAGAGAAATCCTGTCCTATGCAACAGCAGGGGTGGACCTTGAGAGCATTGTAATGAGATAAGTCAGACACAGAAAGACAAACACTACATGATATCACTTACATGTGGAGTCCGAAAAAGTCAAACTTGTAGAGAGAGCAGGATGTGGCTACCAGGAGCCTTGCAAGTGAATTCACCTCAAGGTGAATAAGTTCTGGGGATCTAATGGTAGCACTTAGCTACAGTGAATGATACTGAATGATAAACCTCAAAGTTGGGATAAGACTAGATCTTAAATGTCCTCTCCACAAAACAAATCATCATCACGGACATAATTACACGCTGTGACAGTGATCTTTTGAACTATAAACACTGTTCATGTCATTTCTCCTCTCTAGACTCCATCACTGACATTCCATAACACTTAGAAAACAATTCAAAGTCCCAGTGGGTAAGGGTCCCTCTCCATCTGATCCTAGCTGACATCTCCAAACTCAAGCCCCACCACTCCCATCACCACCCACCACCTCCTCTTGTGACTGTTGCCTGAACAACCTCAGGGCCTTTGCACTGGCTATTTTTTTCTCCCAAATATCTTTCCTTGCATTTTCCCTATGTTGGCTTCTTTTCATCACAAAGGGCTCACACTCAAATATCCCCTCCCCAGAGACATGTACCTAAGGTGTCACCCCATTCAGTCTGTTAGATGTATAACTCAGGGGCATGAACTTGGCTCTGCAAACTATACCCTTGCCCACAACTGCATAGCAGCACAACCCAGCTAATCTTAACCTCTCACCAGCAACACAGATAACCAAGAGGAGTACAGCATCACACTCTTCATTAAAGGACCCACAGTCAGCCTGTAAATAATTAAAACCACTGAAGCCAACCACAGACATCACACCAGGGTCTTGGTGTCCTGTTGCCCTGTGCATTTGCTAACCCAACAGTGTTTGATGACTTCTGCCCGGGAAGATGAGCCATCCCCTTCTCCCCATGTCACTGCCCTCCTGGCTAATAGCCTCTGGGTGTGGCAGGAACAAGCTCCCACTGTTCTTTGGCCTATGTCATTCTCTGGGTTGTGCCTGCATTGAACTGACTTTTCTGGATACTGGTTAGAAATGCACACTCCTGGATCCCACCCCAAGTTTGCTGAATCTGACTCTGTTCTACCCTATTTCCAGGTGAGGGTGTAGCCACTCTGACCAGAGTGGTCAGCTTTATTCTCGCCTGGAGGACATCATGGGCAGAAGTCTATCTTGTGCACCAGAAGCCATGTGCGAAGAGGGAAAGGCCTGGGCAGCTCTGCTCCAAGTGGGGGTAGATGCTGAGCGAGCACCAAGGAAGTCCGAAATCAGTGGCCCTGGAACAATTTCTCCTCTCTTGACTTGGCTACTAATTTTTATGTTTTGAGCTCTCCAGACCCAGTTTGATTTTAAGATGAAGACTGATTTATAATAGTCATTCTCAGCTTCATTTCTTCTAAATAAATAAAGAACCCACCAGACTAGCAAAGTTGGGCCATTGCACTCACATGTCCTCCTCTGTGGTCATTTCCCCCAAACTGCTGTCTATGCTGGTGACCAGATCCTCGTTTCAGAGACAGGAGCGCACCCAGAAGCAGTGCTCAGCCAATCTCTGAAGAATTCAAAGGACCCCGACCTTTCTTACTATGAAAACTTATTTAGAAATTCTACAGTACCAACTGATACCATTTCAAATATATTCTAAGGCCATAATTCAGGATAAAATCTCGGGCTCCTTGAAGATTCAATGAGAGACAAGATCTTATTTCTCCTCTAAGCGGTCTTTGACCAAGCACCTTTTCTGAATAGCAACTCTGTCTGCAGAGAATCTGGAAACATTTCCTTAAATGTTACATTATTAAGGCGAAGGATGCAAGCACTGCTTCTTGATGGGAGGCGGTGAGTCGTGAATCACTGGGCGCCTGCATCCTTCCCCTGAAAATGTGATTCAGAGTCTGAGAGATTGATGATGGAATCAGAGGTAAAACAATGACTTTCACTCTGCCTTTCTTTTATTTCAAGTAAGTAGGAGGTATATCATAAATGCTAAAGAGCTGGGGGAAAAGCATAAGAATAACTAGAACTCTGCTGGGTGAGGGGAACAAGCTGTCTGGAGCCCATAGCCCTGATTGAGCGAAGTTCGTGGCTTCCTTTCCTGGCCCTACCCCATCTTCCAAGTGCGCTCTGCTCTGGGGTCCACCTTCTCGTGTGCGGCATCAGCCATCCCCATTTGTCACTCCTGGTTCAGGTATCCAACAGTATTTATTTTACCTCAACCAAAGACCTTGGTACCCTGAAGAACAGAGGTCCTTGTTAAGAAGGCACTCGAAATGTGCAGGACAAAGGCCAGTTCACGAGCTCGGGCTCCCGCACCTCCCCGGCGGCCTCAGACTCACCCTGTGGCTGCTGGGTCTGTGGCAAGATCTGTTTAGAGCTAAAGCCTGTGAAGCTGCCACCAGGAATGAGAAATGGCTATAATTGAACGCAGCTGTTGTCACCACTGTCCAGATATTTAAACTGTGCTCCTTGGCCTGGAAAAATTGTCTAGGTTCCCTGGTAACACCCCAAAGCACTTATTTGGGTGTCTAAAGACCTGGTTTGTATGGCGGTCACTTGACCAAGACAAAAACAAGCACATGGCATCTGTGTTTCCCTCAGGAACACTCTGCGAGTGGGGAGAGTGTGGGGGACACAGCGTCTGACCCCACTTCCTCCTCCTCTCCTAGCTCTAACATGTAGGCCCTCCCTCCTGCCATGATGCTGGACTGGATTGTGAGTGCCAGAGAAGAAGGGAGCCCACGGATGGCTGCTCCCTGCCACCCCACGAGTCTCGTTCCTCCATGGCACCAAGGCCATGCTCCAGAAAGACACACCTTTTGGGGATCTAGGCTGAGCACCCCTGGAGCAGACCTGTACACATCCAGAGTGCAGCGTCCACCCAAGCCCCAAGCCCATGCAGGGTGAGCAGGGCCACACAGTCCAGTGACAGGAAAGCAGTGACAGCTCCGGCTGCTGCAGTTACTCAGCACAGCCAGCCCAGACCCTTACTCGTAAGGGTCAGATGCGAGGGGCTGCTACATGAAGACCCCAAATAGGCCATGGCCTTAGAACTAGCAAGAACATCAGGACCCCAGCATGAGGCTGAGCAAGACAGACTCACCCATAGTGACAAAGCAAGCAGCCATCCTGAGAGCATCTATGGGAATAAGGGTTTTCAGAACACCAGGGGGGCTGGGAGTGGGTGGTGCGTGCCCAGAAAGATCTCTCGGTACAGAACGAAGGACTTAAAATTGGCATCACGTTAGTCGCAAAATACTGTACAAGTAGGCTTTATGGACAAATATTTTTTTTATTTTGTAATTGTGAAAAGCAAGGTTAAGTTTCCACCCACGGTCATGAAGCAGCATGAAAACAAGCCTGACCCTCTGCTGAAGCTCCAACAGGATTCTGCCGAGATCCCTGGAGGTGACCAGAGTAACACAAGGTGTGAGTCTCCTGGGGGGCTTGTGTTACTCAAAATAAAAGAACCTTGAGAATCCATCTGCCACAACAAAAGCATCTTGTCCAAATCAGGACGTCCTTGTCCTTAGGGTGATTTTGCTCATCAAATGCAAAGAAAGAAAATGGCAAGTTTCTTTGGTGGCAGTCAGGCAGAAGAATGTTATTAGCAAACGTCTATTTTTTTTCTAGTTACATCATTCGAGGAAAATAAGTGTAATTTGCTGATTTTTACCTTCCCCCCATACCCAGAAAGTAGTATTTAAATAGTGTCCTCCTTTCTGACCTTAGATTTTTACAAAGGTGACTCATCGACATCGTCGTGGCTCAGTGGTCCCAGGATGTCACACAAGTCCAGTCTCGTGTGAAGAAGTGTCCATCTGTCCAGTTTGACAAGCGGGCCTCAAATGATCAAGACCAAACAAAGGCAAAACACATCCAATCCTCTAGGGCAACTATGTTCACTTCTCTCCTGTGATGGTCCAGCTTCCAATTCACAACACACCACTATGCAGTCGCACTCACATGTGACAGAAGGGAACCTCCAGCCTGCTGCTGCAAAAGCAGTGAGACAGCAATGTCCCCAGCAACTCCATCAACAAAACTCCTGTCTCAGAGCCCTGGCACTGTGGGTCCTAAAAGCAAGCCTCTTTGAAAAGCATCCCCATCATCTTAACCATTCTGTGTCACTCTTTTTCTGTTCAGCTATTTTGTCCCTTAAACCTCCATCCTCTAAAGAACAGGGTGAAGAGAACTTCCATGCTTGGGCTGCCAGTTCGGATCTCCCATGCACATGTGCTTTTAACCTTTAAATGATTGGTTTCTATGCAGATGTTCTGCCCTAACTCAGGTACAGGGAGTAGCTACCCTACTCAAAGGGCTGTTCATCCTTTGAGTTTGTTTTATGTTTTGGCTTCCCTTCAGCTGTTCAGACCAACACTGGACGGGGGTCTGGCCGTGTGGGCTGGATCTGTGGTTAATGGGCTGGGCCAGAAGCTCCTCCTGGTCTATTTATGCAGAGAAAATACTCTGCATGACACAGTTTGGAAAAGAAACAATCATTACCTGAGTAACTGGCAAGTTCAGGAGGAGAAAAGTATCCTGAAAAATCACTTGGAATAATATCATTTTAGAAGTGCCCAAAAAAAGTTGAAGCCCTCATTAAATAAATAATAAAATGTTATATAAAAGGACTTTTATTTATATTCACTGTTTTGGTCTTTATGAATATTCATGTCCATATTCTTTTGAAACATTATATTTATTGAATTTGAAAGGCCAGTGCTTTGGAGGAGAAAAGCTCCTGCAGGGAAATGAGTGAATTATTCATCTAAGAACAAATATTGTTCAGGGGACTCCCTCTCTCCTCGTATATTTGGCATCGACATAAGTCAGTGTCTGGGGGAGTGAGCTTGGACGTGGGTTCTCACCCCAAAAAGATCCAATGGGTGTGAGGGCTTTATTGACTTTTCCATCTTCTCTGAGGGGCAGTCTTGATTGGAGGACAAAAATCCTTCATCTGTACAAATGATAAACGGCCTCCATCTTGGCTCTGTACGGCTTTCAGTTCTTGAATTAATGCAACTTCCCAGTGCAGTTCTCATCTTAATCCTCAGGAACTGGGTGCCCAGCTTTTTGTGTGCCCTGTGTGTCCATGAGAACCTGGGGTCCTTGGAGGAGATCTGCTGTAGAAAATGACTCTACTCGACTCCAGAGCTGTTTGATTTAGTTCTTTTTATTCCTAGTGACAGATGGAGAGAGTCCAAAGCACCACCAGCTCCTGCAGGTCCCTGCAGGTCACCATGGTCACACTGAGGGGTCCTCCTAAGAACTATTTTACAGCTCTGGGATGATTAACTGTGGCTTATGCCACAGTTCAATGACATGTGCCTCTATATAAAGAAATGTTTTCCCGTCACTGGTATCAAACTGCACATTATAGCTTACTTTGTTAAAGTCATTTCAGGACCTCCTGGTGGTTCAAGGGTTAAGTCTTGGCACTGTCACCAGTGCAGGCTGAGTTGCATCCTGGTCCAGGGGGCTGATCCACACAGCACAGTAGACCTCTCTGTCTCCCTGCTACTCTTACCCTCAGCAGTGGATTTTAGTAGATCTTCCCGGTCTTCTCCCACTTTTGTCTCTAATGAATCTTCTCAACCCTACACCTCTGGCCTACACCCCAGTTCTTCTATGCATAAATAAATCTTTTTTTAAAATTAAAATCAAAGTCACTTCAAAGATAAGGAAGCGTCACCCATGCTTTCATAGTAATGAGTCCCCGACTTCCACTTCAGTGTTGCTTAGTGTGCAGGCTTCTGCTTGATGGGCCATCTATTTCAGAGAGTAGTGCTGATCACACACAAGCGGGGAAACCTCACATCTGGATATTTGCACAATTCCATACTGTGAAAATGCAGCAATTCCCCTCCTACATATCTACCCATGGAATACAAACAACATAAAGGGATACAGTACTCTTACGTGTGCTGAAGCACAATTCACAGCAGCCAAGCTATGGAGACAGAGCAGGGGACCAGGAAGCTGTGATGCGTATCCAGTAGAATACTACTCAGTCATAAAAAAGGTATGGCATCTTGCCATTTGCACCAACATGGACAGAGAGGACTATGCTAAGCGAAATAAGTCAGGAGGAGAAAAACAAATACTGGATGATTACACTTGTGTGGAATATAGAGAAACAAAACAAAGGAACAGGCCAAACTAAACCAAAACAAACCCCAGCCATCTGGCTGAAGAACTGAGGCTACTAGAAGGGGAGGGTGGGGTGCTGGAATGTTCCAGCTCTGGTTTTCCTCACACAGACGGCTGCCTCTGGCACCAGACAGGCAATCCTTACGCTCCACTTGTGGATCTTGTGGTACAAATAAGAGAATAGCAACCAGCTCCCCACTCCCAGATTTGGGCAAGTACCAGGGATGCAGTGAAGGGACGTGTGGGACTCCCACCACCCCCAGCCTTTCTGGATGGCAGGATGAGTCTTCTGTCTAAAGCACAGCTTTGGGGCATCTGCTGTGAAAAAACATTAAGATTTTTTTTCTTTTTTTGGGGGGTGGGGCTAAGTCTTTTGTATTCAATAATAGGACTGCTAGGCTATGATTTGGTCAAACCTTTTATACTAATCTTACTCTGAGTATTACATTACACTTCCTGTGTTATTTGGTCTATACAGTTTTCTGTTTTTTCCATTACATTTTTTTTTAATTTTTGCTTTCATGGTAACTGCTGTGCACACACGCCCTCGCTCACACACTGGCAACCTTAGTCCCTCCTTTCTTTCTAGGTGTGTGCTTTTTGCCTCCTCACCTTCAAATTATATCCTCTGGCTCTAATATATTACCTGAGCAAAGCCAAGGAGCATGTTTTATTTCTCTTTTCTTTTTCCTCCCAATTTTGAACATTTCACTAAAGGATGCATTCTGTGCAAACACAACATTCCTAAACCCAGAGCACAATGGACTCACCAAGCAAAAAAAGTCACATATGCAGAAATCAGAAAAAGTCACATGGCATACCAAGCATCCCAGAACCTTGGATACTTGTCCTGTGCCCCCGATCCCTACCCAACAACCACATGTGAAAAAGCAACCGCTCTATGGGCTCCAAATGCCTCATATTGACTGTTGCTTTTAACCTTTACACAAAGGGTTCCTACCACATGGATCCTGCCAAATCTAGCTTTATCTGGTCAACTCGTGAGGTTCATTACTTTGTGGGGTGCAGTCCCATTTCTGAGTGTGATCACACACTTCCTTTGCTCCCCATGCTCCTGTTACGCAAAGGCACCATTATTTTCTGTGAGCAGACATGAAGATGGAGGCTTGGGTCCTCACCAAGGGCTTCCATGAACATCCCTAGGCACATGCTTCAATAATCATGTTTACACCCTTATGCCGACTCTGACCTCAAAGGGGGGATACTGAGAAGCAGATCGCACTCCTGTTGAACTTCCACAGCCACTAACTTAAAGTCTTCCAAGAACCAGAACCCTTCATACCAGCAGAAGCAGCACACAAGGGTTTCCTTCACTCAGTATCTTTGTTCATGCTCCTCCCACTTTGAAGCTGCACTATCTCCATCTTTTCATAAAATATACACTGCTTTCCCACACTTGTCTCCATTTCCATTTTCCTCATAGATCTATAGCTGACAACGCTCTTATTATTACTGGAGTTTTGCAGAATGAAGGTGTCCTAGAAAACACTGAGTGCTCACCTGTGCTTGCAGGTATCCTGGATGCCCCACGAAATCTAACCTGTTCAGTGCACATCGTCAGTCCTGCTGCCTGTATCACAGGCAGCTCTTTGTAAACATATCTCGAGCTTTAGTAAGTTTATTCAAATACTCATTAATTTCCCTCAAATTCCCGTATTTCAGTTTTTTTAAACAATAGTCTGTTTCATTAGATTGCTTTTGTCTTCAAGGATTCCAGCTGTATGAATTTGAAACTTATTTGCCCATCCTTTGTATCTATTCCTTTCTCTCTATAATATTTATTTCTTTATTTCATCTGGACTATTGCCTGTCATCAAACCATTTATTGTACTTTCATTAAGTACATTCTGCTGTCTTATGCATCTTTGTCTTTTTCTTCCATCTCTTTTTATGACTAGTCATCTCATTCTACTTCCATATATCCCTGTTGCTATTTTATTCTTATCCATTTTCCTCCTGGCTTTTTTTTTTAAATTTCTAATTTGGAGTTTTAAAAATTATCTGAAAGCTTTAAGAACATTAACTTGGAGAATTAATTAATTAATTAACTTGGAGTGGTCATTACATTTTTTTTCTTTTAAAAAAATTAGTCCAGAATTGTTTATTCAGTAGCATTTCTTTTGGTTATTAGATGTGTGAGAATTCTGATTTTGATATGTATACTCATAGTTTAATACCTATCAATAGTTCAATATTAATCAAATCTTTAAGTATTTAAATTTGCCTTTTTTATATCTTATTTTCTGTTGTTAATTGATTTTTAATTGAAGTAATATTTACCCATCAGGTATACCCATCAGGTGTGACCATAATAGAGTTCCCACCTCCACATCACCCCTAGTCCATCATCACAGTTCACTATGCTTCCATTCCTCTTTGTTCTCTCCCCCACCCTTAGTTTTTCCTCCTTTGGTTTTGTGGTTTATGTTTTTGAGTTTTTTCCATTACCAGTTCGTAATTTCTTCTTATAGCTGTTTTATACACCTGCTGTCTGCCATGTTCTGTTCATTAGGAATGTTTTTTATTTTCCTGGACAAATAACACCACATGTATATAGGTGAGAATGAAGGATAGCTTCTTATTCTGACACAATGAAATATATTTCCTTTAATAAATGACTCCCTGGGAGGGAGCAGAATGTGTCCTGGCTTTTTTAATTCATATTTTTCCACCTTTATTGAGATATAACTTAAAGATTTTGTAAGTCTAAGGTGCACATAGTGTTGATTTGATACACATATATTTCAAAGCGATCATTACCAGTGGTAGTTCTACCTCCCTTCTACAATGTTTGTGAGACTCTACTTTGGTGCAGCCACAATGGAAATAAGAATGGAACCTCCTCAACAAGTTAAAAGCCTAACTGCCATGTGATTCAGACTCCCACATATACACACACATCCCAAGGAAATGAAACAGAATCTCAAACAGATATCTGCACCCATGTTTACTGTAGCATGATGCACAATATTCAAGACCTGGGAACATCCTAACTATCCATCAACAGATGAATGAAGAGCACACATACATGTGATGTGTAGCTATGATACATACATGCATGATGTATTGCGTAAATAGTGCGATAAATTACATGTAATGCATTACATATGTAGTCTTTACTTATACACAAATATAGTGCATATATCTAGCACATTATATGTGTGTATATCTATAATCATGTGTGTACATATATATATATATCATTCAGTCATGACAGAGAATGAAGTCCTGGTATTAACAAGAACATAGATGAAACCTGAGGACAGTATGCTAAGTGGAATAATTTCTATGTGGACTCTAAACAGCTGAGCTCACAGAAAAGGGTAGAATGCTGTTTGGCAGGGGCTGGGCAGGCAGATGGAAGAGGCTGGTCAAAGGGTACAGAATGGCAGCTAACGATGACTAAGTTCTGGGGATCTGGTGCACAGAGTGGTGATTATAGTTAATAATACTGTATTGTACACTAGATAGTTGCTGAGAGAATAGATCTTAAACATTCTCTCACAGAAAAAAAGGTTCTGATTTTTTTTATTCTTTTGTTTCTGTAGAACTTTAATTTTCATGTTCATTCTTCTTTCCTTTCATCACTATGCATTCAAGCTACACCCTTTTCCTCTCCCTGCCAAAAAGCAGTGACTTTCTGAGACTCCCCACCCCACTCCTGTGAAGTCTCAAATTGCTCTAAGTTTTTCATTAGTCAGTGTTCAGATCAACTAAGATTCTGAATATGTCTAATTTTCTCTCTGGGAAGGATTTTATATTACTCTTCACCCCTCCTCACAAACCTTGCATAGTCCTCTCTTCTGTGCAACTTCTTCCTTATTCTTCTTGGGAGTGTCTTGCATATCTGGTCCTATGGTAGCTGGTGTATGGATGCTCACTTCCACCCTACAAATCACACAGTCATTGTTCATTTCTATCTCCCACTTATGCTTCTAGGATGAGTTATGGACAGTTTCACTTGCTTTCCTTATTGATGGGAATACACTGGATGAATGTGTGGATAAATTTAGATTATATGGTTCTCTAAAAATGGGAGCTCTGGCACTATAAATTATAATATCCTGTTTTTACCCCCAAAGGGTTAGCTAACACTTTTTTTGAAGGCTCAATTCATTTTCCACTGACTTGAAATGACACATCTATACTTGTGACTATTTCTGTCCTACCCATCTGTCTATTTTTACTCCAGTAGCCTAATCTTTTAATTATTATAGCATTCACACATTCTAATATTGCAAAAACTATCTCTAGCTCTTCTTTCTACAAATTCACTGGCTATTCTGGTTGGTGTGCTCCTCCTCCATATAAAAGATGTGACATATGATTAATTTCCCCAACACTTACATGTACAATTTAATTAAGATTAAAAATTAGGAAAATCTGACATGTTTCTTATTTAGAACACTGAATCTCTAATTATGAGAATATTTTCTCTCTTGATAAACATCTTTTTATGATATCCTTAAAGTTGTTAAATTTTATTCTAAAAAATGCTGAACATGTTTAATCCTTATCTATATAATACTGTTTATATATGAATATAATAACATATCATAGATATTTTAGTGTAGATAGGGTTATTGTGCCTTGATATTTCTTAACTTTTTTCTACTTGTATACTGGAAAATACTTAAGCTTCACATATAAATGTAAAACACACCAATTTATGGAATTTTCCCTCCCACTAATGGTTTTCTGTTGCATCTCCTTGGCTTCTCAGGAGGTGATGATAAAAATGTATTACATTTACTGAGTGCTTGCTATTTGCAACCACTGTATAAGAGGAACCTTCCATGAATTACCCAATTTATTTTAACAATAAATTTGTGGAGTATGTGGTATTAAGAATCTCAACTAAGGGATTAAATATTAAAACCTAGAGAGGTTGGGGCCTCCCTGATGGCACAAGGGGTTAAATCTCAGCACTATGAAGCTACTGGCAGCCACTGCAGCATGAGTTCGATCCCAGGCCAGGGAGCTAACCCACATGACTCAGCAGACCTCTCCTTTCTCACCTACTGCTCCCCTCAGCAGTGTATTTCAGTAGATTTGCCTGTTCTGCGCCACACTCTGTCTCTGGTGAATCCTCTCACATGCAAAATACTCCAGCACTACTGGCCTACACCCCAGCTCTTGTATGCATAATAAATAAAATAAATATTTTTAAATAAATACATAATTCTTAGAGAGATTAAAGGTTTAAAAACCTGGGGCCTCCCTGGTGGCACAGTGGATTGAGCACCACACTGTGGAGCATCTGTGGCACAGCAGCACAAGTTCAATCCCCAGCCAGGAAGGGGACCCACATAGCGCTGCAGATCTCTCCTGTATACCAGCTTAAAAAAAAAAAAAAAAAGGTTGAAAAACCTGGCCACAATCATCAGCTATTAGATGAGCTTAAGCTATAATAGCCACAGTTAATGAAAAAGCTGTCCCTGACCTTTCCTATATAGGTACTTCATTTTCTCTCAGCTTGAACAAAGTTTGATAAGGACAGTAGCCAACAGAGCTGACAGTCTTTGTTGGCACTCCTCAAAGTGGGAATTCTCCTGAAGTTATATTTGTAAGAATTTAGAAAATGAGCCGGAGTTATTCTCATAAAATGCTCAGGAAATTTTCTTTTGATTTTCATTGTATTGAGAGTTTTCCCTCCTAAGCACTGAAATTGAATTATATCAACCATCTTTATAAAAAATGACTTTGTAATTTCCCCTTTGACAGATTAAAATATTAAACAACATTACTGGATTTCCTATGTCAAGCCTTTCTTGCACTCCCAGAGAAAAATCGTGCATAGTTAGACACGGTATGCATGACATCAGAGAATATTTTTCATCTCTATGAGCCTGTTGTCCCTTTTATGTGAAATGAAAACATTAATGTTATCAATCTCATTTTTTTGCTGTAAAAATTATTCAGTTATTTATTCAACAAAAACTATTGAGTTTATCTCTAATGCTTTGTAGCCTGAGGTTCTGTTATTCCACCAGCAAGCAGAACAGAAAAAGAGTTTGTAAGCTTATATTTCCTCATTAAGATAATGTAAGAATTTATAATAGTACCTGAAACACAGTACCATCTACATTACTGATGGCTACTACTGTAACTTTAATGTACTAGTAGAATAAATCTTCAATAGTTTTCATAAGATTTTTGTGTCTACAGTCAGGAAATGTTAGTAGTAGTATTCTTTTATTATCTTTACCAGGTTAGAATATTATGATAATGTCAGATACATAAAAATAAATTGGATGGTCCAACCATTATGGAAAGCAGTATGGCGGTTCCTCAATCTACTAAGAATGGAACTTCCATAGGATCCAGCAATCCCACTCCTAGGAATATACCC
>JAGFMF010011684.1:10585902-10679680 GCA_019455555.1 Galemys pyrenaicus
ACAGCAATAAAGACACAGAAACCAAAAATGAGGAGACAAGGACAGACTGGGGACACCTGGTGGGGAGGGGTAGGGGAGGGTTGAGGGAAGATGGGAGCACGAAGGATTGAGGTGATGGTGCACTGGTGAGATGGTGATGGGGAATACATGGGGATTACAATTGATGGCAAGTATATGTAAATTAAAAAATTTATATTAATAAAAAAAGGAAAAAAAAGATATAAAAAAATAAATTGGAAAGTTTTTCTTCTCTTATTTTGCAATGCATTAAACATTATAGAAATCATCCAGTTCTAGAATAAACTGCTGGAAACTAGAATATTTTAAAGAATAACTTCTCTCCAAATGTCTCCAATAGTTATTTGCTCTACCAGCTGTCTTAATTCTTTTTAATGTACATTTTATTAAATAGCAATCTACCAATTTAATTTAGATTTTAATATTCATTGACAAAAATTGATATACAGTACTTCTTTGCAATCACCTACTATTTCTCCATTGCCAAACAGTGACAGGAGACATTTTAAGGACTATGAGAGAGCAAGTAGGGAAATTAAAAGCTTGTTCTAATACTTCCCTATCACCTCTTATGGGAACTGTGAACAATGGAAATATGAATGAATCATCAGGAATATTCATTTATTACTCACCATTTTATGCAAATTATCTCTTAAGTTCAATTCAAATAATATCACTGCAACACTCATATAGAAATAAAACCAGTAAAGCAAAAAAGATATGATTATATGGTATCTTTGGTCATTCCTTGGTCCCCTCATATGGTTTGGTCATCTGAGGTGGAAACTGTATTGTGTGCTCCCTACAATACTGTAACAGAAATCCACAGAACTGTGTCACCTTTCTATCTGTCTGTCTGTCTTTCATCATCATTATCGTATATCATCTATCTATCTCTCTATCTGCTTACCTATCTAGCATCTATCTACTATCCATCTTTCTATCTATATCTATCTGTCATCTGTCTCATTTATTACATCATCCCATCTCATCTATCCACCCATCAACCTATTTCATTCATTCATTCATACATTCATCCATCTATCCATCCCATTCCATTCACCCACATAGCCATCATCTATCTCACCAGTTGATTTTTCACTCTATCAATGTATGAATACACAGAAAAATAAATTTTTAGTCATTGCCTATCTCAGTGATTTTATTTCTTCTGTTTTAAAAGCATGTTCTTTGCACACTCAAAATTGAGAATGGCACATATAAAAAACTAGTAACAACAAATGTTAGTGAGGATGTGGTGAAAAAGGAACTCTCCTACACTGCTAGTGGGAATGCAAACTGGTTCAACCACTATGAAAAGCTGTGTGGAGGTTCCTCAGACTACTAAAAATGGAGCTACCATATGACCCAGCAATTCCACTCCTAGGGATCTATCCAAAGGACACAAAAACATTGATTCAAAAGGACAACTGCACCCCTGTTTTATTGAAGCACTTTTTACAATAGAAAAGCAATGAAAACAACCCAAATGCCCAAAAATAGATGATTGGATCAAGAAGATGTGGTATATGCACATAATGGAATATTACTCAGCAATCAAAAAAGATGAACTTTCGTGCCATTCATAGCAACGTGGATGGAACTGGAAGGGATTATGCTCAGTGAAATAAACCAGAAAGAAAAAGGAAAATATCAGATGTTTCACTTATAGGAGGAATGTAGAAGAAACAAATAAGGGATCAGGGGGAAAATTAATTATAATAAATTAAAAATCAAAATTAACAAACAACTATAAATCAGAGACATTCTGCAGAGGAGGAGGAGGGAAAAGGAACAAAATGGGTGGGAAGAGCACAAGGGGCTATGGTGATGGTGCACTGGTGAACTGGTGGCGGGAACTTCATGGGGACTACACTTGAGAGGAGAAAGTATACATTGTACAAAAATGAAGAATGATGTAAAATAAAATAAAAAATTTAAAAATTGTAAATGTAATGAAAAAACCACAGAAGTCTAGTGAGGTGACCTCTGGTTTTTTAATCTCTCATCTTTAAATTTCATACATCCTACCCATATTTCGAGCTTGGGTTATGTCTTTGTGCAACAATAACACAATTCCTCAGTGTTTCCACAGGACCCTCACACTCACTCCCCCATGCCCTGCCAAGAATGAGCACACACATTTCAGTGGTCACAAGGGACATGGTTTTGATAAATTTAGTCATCTGTTATGTGATTACTCCTTTTTTCAAAATGACTGAAAGCTTCCCACTGAGTGACCAAACTATGCATTGAAACCACCTCTACATCTGTTCCTAAACTGAAGAAATGACAACTATTTCATGAACATTTTTTAAAATAAGGATGTCAAAAGTCTTCAGATTTAGCACATGTAGAAAGTTCCAGGAAATTTCACATGTACTGCCTGGTTTTCCAGGTGTGCTT
Source organism: Galemys pyrenaicus (assembly GCA_019455555.1). Lineage (NCBI taxonomy): Eukaryota > Metazoa > Chordata > Mammalia > Eulipotyphla > Talpidae > Galemys > Galemys pyrenaicus. The sequence goes on from JAGFMF010011684.1 coordinate 10,588,327, forward strand.
ACAATTGAACCAACTATGTTGGAAATAAAATGTTATTTAAGAACCATTTATTACCAACAGGTAAAATAAATTATTTTTCTCAAGATTGAAAAACAATTATCTCCACATACCCGGTCTAAGTCAAGTCACTAAACACAACTAGCCTCTCTTGTCAAAATCCTTGTTGAAGCATTTCACTACACTTCCTCAGAAAAAAAACAGAATTTCAGATCACTAAGGACTATGATAGCATTAATTTCCAAAAATAATGCGCTTATTCTATCTTAAGAATTCATGGCAGGCACTGGATTTTTCCAGATGAATGAATGTAGGATCCTGACCCAGAGACTTGGGCTTCCAAGCATAGAATGTTCCCACCTGGCAGATGTGAGTCCTTTTGTTTCCAGCATATTTGTTTTTGATGCCAGGGACTGCTTGGCGAACGTGTGTGAATGTGCATGTGCGTGCATGTGTGTGCATGTGCATGTGTATGACAAAACACGGCAAGTGAACTGCAGTCAAATAAAAGTGGCCGCCAGCAAATAAAATATGGTTTTGTTAGCATTTTGTCTTGGGAAAGGGGTGAGGAAAGAAGGCTTGAGCAAAAAGTAGTTTAAAAAAAATTGACAGCAGAGAGAAGCAACTGGACACTCCCCCACAGTCAGTACTGGAGGGACAGCTGGCTGAGCCATCAAGGGCACCGGCAGGCTGCCCACACGTCAGCACCCAGCCCGCTTTGGACAGCCCCCAGGATCCTGGCCTGCACCATATCCATGCTCTTCCTCATTCTCTGAGGGCTAGAAAAATCTACTGCTGCAGCTAGTCAAGATGAATACTATGTCTCTGGTTCTGTTTCTGCTCTCCACCAGCTGTCAGTGACACCAGGTCATTCTCCAGACCCTTCCCATATCACTGGGGCCACAGAAGCAGTACTGAGTGCTCACTGTAACCTCATAGGGCACCTCTGCATCACAGTCACTGCTGACATGGAGTCCAGAGTCCCCCTACCCCCTGAGCTGGCACCCTCTGCTGGACACCAGATACAGGCCCTGCTGGCCACAGGGAGGCTGGCAATCATGATACTTGAGCACTGGTAGCGCCACCTGCTCAGCATGGAAACAGCACCAGGAGCCATGAGGTCGGGGGCTGCAGGGGAGAAAGCCGGGGTGGCCCCAAGAAGTTGAGATGATCCAAGCACAAGGAGCGAGAATGGTTGAGCCAAAGGCAATTTGATCACAGGGACTTTTCAAAGGTCACCCACAGCCATGCACACTATCCTGTGACACCATGCTTCCCAGAGACTGAGCTGCCCAACCAGCCTCGAGGACCCAGGGTCCAGCCCAGGGCACTCAGAAGCTCAGCAAATGTTATTTAACATTTAATAAATGACTACAGCATGGAACATGGAAACAGAATGTGCCACTTGGATCGACAACAAAAACAAAACGACGTGCTCAGTTATTTTTGTGACTATAAAAAGCACATTCTGAATGATCCCAAATGGAAATGAGCAGTCATTAACAGCAGAGAAAAATTAATGCTATAGAAAGTGATAATTAAAAGTACAATGCCGGCCAGCCAGTTAGAGACTACAACTTTTCTGTTAAAGAAACTGGTGACTGGAACATCTATTTTAGATCTATCTAACCACAGCTTGTGTTTTAAATGACATACCAACATTACAGAAACATTTTCTTGCATATAATGCACAAAATGAGAAAGAACAAAAAACTCAAAATGGAAATGACATCAAGTTAATTCACTCCCTTATGAGAGTTACCAAATACCAGTTTTACACAATTATTATTTTTATTAGTTTTCAAGTTCTCTTACAATGCAAGGATAAATGGAAGAAAGTAAGTAATGTGATACAAAATATTTCAAATTGGATTATTTTCAGAGGCAAGCATGGAAATGTGAGAATACAGCTTGAATACTGTAGAGTTAGTCCTAGTTTTATTATGGAGATAAAATTATAATTTGTTGGCAGACTAAATAAAACCATTAACTGTCCTTTGTTAGTCCCTAACAGGGTTGGTTGTTCCTTTTATTTAACTTTGTACTTTGTGGGCTCCCCCTTAACATATGGAACCTCATGTTGTGATTCCCTTAGCAGTTTTGAATTGTAAAGGGCACACTCATTTATTTTGTCTCTTCCCTCCGGGTCAGTGATGTATATTTCCAGTGATGTGTATTTCATTTGAGATGTTTTCAAATCTTATTTGGATCATATTTGATGACCCTACTATTTAATAGATGTCCGAGTTGGGGGTGATTGAAATTTATAATGTATGACTGTGCCTCCTTTGTGCCTGCTGACATAGAGACCACACAGACTTGAAATACTGACCCAGGAGTCAGCCTCCATTCCCAAACTAAAGCCTCAATATCTATCTGTTTCAGCATCTGTATCTGGATCTGCATCAGCATCTGGATCTGGGTCAGAATCTGGATCAGCAGCTGCATCTTCTAACTCTATAGAGACATATATGTGAATTATTGGCCAAAGCCATCCATAGTATGTGATAATTCTCTATGAGGTACATTCTTTCCACTTGTCTATTTTCCCCAGATTGAGGCAATAAGCTTGCCAAGGAGGATGCATCACTGGCACGTGATGATTACTGGTGATGGGCACACCTGGCAGCCACTTCAGTACTCCCGACAAGTGGAGTGCCCCGGGGACCTAAAGATATCAGCTCAAAATGTACTGTGAACAGTTAGAATATTCTTCTTAGAAGAAGTGTTCCACTTAGTAACACTTAATAGAAACGCGTTCCCAGAGTAGGCACAGCCCTCACAAGGTGCTCACGTCACACCACCCTCCATCTGTGGGGGAGACGCCAGCATCAGCTTCATGTGTTTCCATCGACAAAACGCCCACTGACTCGGAAGTAATAACAAACCTCCAATCACACGTCAAATGCCCTTGCTTTGGAAGTGATAACCCTTCCCGCCGAGAATGACACATTTTACCGCTCCAGTTCCTTCAAGCTTTTACTTTTGTGTTAAATGAAATGTTAAACCTGTCTTCAAAATTTAAAGAGCACCGAAATCAAGAAAAATAGACATTCAGTCTATCACTCCTCTCAGGCGCTGGTCTCCACACCTGTCACCTGTCCTATGTCATCAGGGACAGCTCAAGTGGACTAATCTCAAAGCTCAGGTGGATTGTGTCTCAAAGAGGAACCCACACACACACACTGAGTGGGGACACAGAAGAGCAGACTGGAGGTAGAGGCAAGGGCACGCCAGAAGGCTAGGGGGACAGGCTATCACATGGTCCGGGAAAGGGCCAGTGCGGGTCTGAAACAGGCAGAGGCAGAGTGGAGTGGGCGGGGGTTTTCAGGAGCCCTGATGCTTTCCTAAAGGTCCAGGTACACGCCGCAGAGTAGAACCTGCTCTCTGCACTCTTGTACCAAACAAATGCCAGAACCACATGGGAGAAACATCCTCTGGGACCTTCTTCCATGGGTTCCCAGTTCTCAGACAAGCGCCACAGGCACTGCCCTCCAGGAGGGACCCCCAGCTCCAGCACACACTGATGTAATCTGCTGGCCTCAAAGCTGTCCAGACACTGGAAAGGGCTCCTAAATGAGTACTTGTGATTGTTTTTAAAGCCAGAATTCACAGAGACAGAGCAGGCATGCTGCACTGCAAGAGGTGAAGCTGAGCATGACTCCAGGCGCCCACCTCGCCTGCCCTAAAGTTAGGTCTGTTTCCATGGTAACCGTCACCCAGGAGGTGCTCCCCCAGCTGCAGGCTTGGAGAAGAGGGTGTGGCCCTACCCTGACTCTTCTCTGAGACTACCAGCTTTGAATCCAACACTGATCCCTATGGAAGTTCCTTTTAAAAATAACTTCTGAAGAATCACTAACATAAAGTTTATAAACCAGGTATCAGGAAAGGTGCCAGAAAGGTGTACACACGTTTGCGTGCACATGTGTGCATGGATGTGTGTTCACCTGTGTGTGTTATGCACATGTGTGCAAATGTATTCATACACATAAACTTAGCTGTACAGCACTGCTTTACAGTTGTTTAAAAAATCTCTAAAATTATGAAAGCATTGATGTGAAGGGAGCATTGATTGTTATATCTCCATAACGTATGGAGACAACGTGTCCTAGTAACTCACCACACTTTTCTTGGTCCTGTGTTCTTACTGAATAAAATCCCAGATATTGCCACCTCAGATTTAAATGTTGGAGGGGCTTTCTCAAAAATAATCTCTCTTTTGCTGATAACCTTGTCCCACTCTCCTTTAGTCTATGAAACCTCCCACTTAAGTACGTAAACCCTTGCAGACAGAAAGACAGGACGTTGCCAGAATCACAAATTGTTTTAATAAAGTCAATTAGAGCTCTAAGGATAAATAAACTTAGAACTTTAATTATATAATTCCCTACATTAATAAAATTGCTGTATATTTTCTATTTTATTATTCAACATTCATAGTAGATATTCATTAAAGAAAACACAAAAGATTCTAGTGAGGAAAAAATTGATATACCTCTACTCCCCATGAGGCATCCTTTCTGTTATCTGATATTTGTCCTTCTACCTTGTTTCCTAAGATAGAGAACAAAGCTGGGACTGTACTATGCATATTATTTTGTAGTCATATTCCACAATTAGACATTAACTAACCTTTACTTTATAGTTTTTACCAGTATACCATTGGATGTTTTCTTAACTTAGCAGTTCCATGAGGAATGAACTATAATTTTTGCATACTTACACATACAAATTTGCAGATTTATGTATGTAGGACAGTTTACCAGATGTGGAACTGATGTGTTGAAGGAGAGGCACATTTTAAGACTTAAGAAGTCTGCCAAAACCCCTCCTTGCATGTGTGAGAATGCACGCTCCATCAGCAGGCTATAAAACACTAGCTTTGTTTTACATTATAATTCTGTTTTGAAAAAGTCACATCCGTGACATGTGAAAGTGTTTTAGTACTGGTGAGACTGAACTTAAGTTTTTCATTTATATTTGTTTTGTGAATTTTACACTCATGTCTTTGTCTATTTGGTTTTGGGGGGTTAGATCTTACTGAGTAAAACTAGCCATATTTCAAGAACATTATTCTTTCACCTCTCAGAAAGTTTTGAGTGTTTTCCCTAACTGATTGTTTTTTTTTTTTTTTTTTTTTTTTGAGAGCTGTGCATCTGTGTGTATTTTCTTTTCANGTTTTTTCCCTAACTGTTTGTTTTTTTTTTTTTTTTTTTTTTTTGAGAGCTGTGCATCTGTGTGTATTTTCTTTTCAAGCTTGTGAAGGTTTTAAATGTGTGTGCATGTAGCTACACCCTCAAGGATTAAGAGAGAGAAAAGTCAGTGTGTATAAAGCAGGGAAGAGACCTTCGATTACCCGGTGACCTTGACAAGTGTCCTTCACAGAGTAGTTTCCACCAAATTAGGACAATTCGATCACCTGCATGTGCCTCTGCCTGCTCTAGCTGGGCTGCTCCTGTCTCTGCTCCAGAGAAGCAAGAGTCCAGGGAAACAGGATGGGCACAGCAGGTACATCATCACACATGAGACGAGGGGATGGAGTGACAGCTCATGGAAATGGGGTCCAGAGTGTTGTTCTATAAATGTAAGAAATGCTTCTAAGAACAAACAAAGAGGGAGAGTTTCAGGATGCAGGAGAGAAAGTGGCTGAGAACACATGGAATTGTGTTCTCACAATTCCAATTCTCTCACCTGAGAGAAATAGCTAGACCAGGATAGGAGACCCCCATGCAGTTCATGGCTAGGGACAAGCAGGAAGTTCATGGCTAGGGACCTAGGATGAATAACAGGGAAGAGCTTTGGTTTAGTCCAGTGAGTAAGTGAAGCAGGAGGGTGAGTGAGTCACTTGCTAAGGTACAAGGGAGTCGGGGAGGGAGGAGGCCTGGCACAGCCTCCTGGAAGCCCTTACTCTCCCCCAAGCTCAAGAGAGAGGCAGGCTGGACCCCGCAGGACAGGGTGCTGGGCTCTTCAGTCACTCACTCTGACAGCTGGAGGTCAATGGGGACAGCAGGAGGATTTCTCCTGGAAGGTAGTACACAGGTGTGATGAAGTATATTCCTAACCCACCCCCCCCCAACTTTTCAGATCTTATAATTGGATTATTGCTCTGTAATGCAATTTTCTACTTGGATATTATTAAGATTATAAATAAATCTTGAATGCTGTGTATTTATTTTCCAACTGGTTACCTAGAAGACTTCTCAAAGTGTTCACTATCATGTCTTCAGTTCAGTAATATAAAACTGAATTAAAATTTTGGGAAATTCTAACTGATTTATTTTGTCAAGAGCAAGGACATCTTACAAGTGAGCAGAGGGTGACAGTCAGAGCTGAAGCCCCCAGGGATATCATGTGACTTCTTAGATCCTGGGTGTCGTATTCATCTGAGAAAAATGTGCTCTGTCCATTTTTTAATGGTGTCAATAATCAAGCGTTCTGTGTAAAGGTATCTGTATGTTGCCTGCTTATACCCAAAGGGCCATTGCTATGATCAGTTAATAGGGAGAGAACTAATCTGAATAGATAATTCTCCAAAAAACAACTTACGAAACATATTCCTGAGCCAGGAATTTAACGGAATAAGCCCACTTCAGACTCAAAGGACCTCACCGATAACATATCAGAATTCTAGCCAGGATTTCTGCGAAGTTTTCATCACCCAAACCCTGCCAGTTGCATACTGTGTTTCAAAAATATGAATTTACAAAATAAGATATTGGCCCTCACAATATTTTACTAGTATAAATGACACTCTAGCATGTCCAGTTAAAATTAAAAACAGCCCGTTCTTGGTATCAGTGGAAACAGTTCCCCTGAGGTCTGTGTGCAGCTGCATTAGAGCCACCGAGGGCTGGAACATCACACCTGGCACATGGTATGAAGTTCGGATAAAGCCTGTCAACCTTTTGCATTTCTCTAACGTGTCACCACTGAAAAATAAACACATTTTTGGCATAAAATGTATTTGATGCCAGGGACTCTCCCCTTAAAAAAAACATTATCAATGTGTGTTGTGTCTAATAATCCTGTACAAATAGAGCTGCCTTTGTTTGCCTGCAAAGATTAGCCTTTCCATAAATATTAGATGATGAAACAATAGTAACTTATCAAATGTTTCCATTTTCTTTCAAACAGCTTCATAAATATTTATTGAGCAATAAAACCACATTACTCATTCAACGAATGTTGGAGTGTCCAGTATACTCTGGTCTGCCCTACAATTAAGGCGATGTCGCCCCTCACTGCCAGGGACATGTACACAGCAAGAGCCTCCTAAGTTGCTAATGGAGAGAACTGCAATATTTTTGCCTGGATTCCTGTTTCCTTGATGTCACCACATAGCACATGCTGGTTAATTGCCAAGTTAATGTTGCTTTATACGTCTCTTTAGAGTCTTCTACTCTGGTAGAAACAGGATCCTTATTAGTCATTTTATTATCAGAAAACTCAGCTTGTAGTGAATCCAGCTGTTCACATGGTGACCCCATCATCAAGATAACCTACTCACCTGGGGGACAGATTCTCCCACTGCCTGGTTGTGACTTGGTGGGTCAGCTCTGGCTGGGAGCTGAGCAGGGCTTGAGCTTGTGACACTGGTAAGTAGATGCTAGTGTGGAGTTACAGCAACACCACGCCAGCAATCCCATGCCCTTCCCTCAGTCGTCAGGGAGGCCTTTCTCACCTGCTTCAACTCCCAGGTACCACATGGGTCAAAGGCTGGATAAAAGCCACCAGTGCCCTGAACTGTCCAGCTGCGGCTGCTCACAAAAAGCAACCCTGCCCGCAGGAGGGAGGGGTGAGATGGAGTCAGCATGTAAGGAGACCCCAGCTGCTGGGAGCTGGCTGGCCCAGTGCACAGAAGCAGGCGCAGTCCAGACGGGCAGCAGGTTTCACACAGCAATGATTTGGGTTCTGCAGGCCAGGCCCTCGTTCTGGGTAAAAAGCATTTTATCCCAAAGCACAGAAATTCATATAACCTGAAGATCAGATCAGACTAAGCCTTTTAAGCTCTCTCCAAAGAGAAAATTCTGCTTCCCCAACAGCCTGCTGGCTGCCCTTGGCTTTCAAGCCCAGGTGCTGGAATTGAGCCTGAACCTCAGAAGAAGCCTCTAGTAAGACGCCCCCCCATCAACCTCAAAGTTCAGTAGGAAAACATATGAAATAATGCACCACCCCATGCATTTATTTCTTTAAAACTGGAAGTTCCAGGATCCTGCAGTAAAGGCACAGAGAAATTAGCCTGAGGTTAAGAGAGCAGATCACTTCTTCATTTCTATTTAAGTAATTCAATGTTTGGCACCTCTTGACTTGGTCCAGATCTTGACATGGGGCTCACTTCACTGTGGGGAGGTCCTGCTGCTCTTAAAACCTTCTGTCCCCTATTATAACGAAACAACTGCCCCCCATTGCAACCTATTGTCCCCCATTATAACCTACTGTCCCCTAACCTATTGTCCCGCTATTAGAAGCTACTGTCCCCCTATTAGAGCCTGTTGTCCCCCCTACTAGAACCTGCTGTCCCACTAAAGTAACTGACGGGTGGAAAGAAACATAAGCAGAAGCAGCACATCAAAGGCAGAGCCAGCTCTACCAGATAAATGGAGTCTGGAGAAATTCTTTGCAGAGCTAAAAGTTTATGTTTTTCAAGAAGACTTTTCTAAAGATCTGGTCTCACAGTGAGAATACCAGTGACAGAGGAGAGGACGTCATGGCATGTCTTTTCTCCCCAGCCTGACTGAGACAGAACTAACTTAAAACATTGGGAGGGTTTGAGGCAAGCCCTGCAGTGATCTGATATACTCACATATCATGAACCAGCATCTCCATACCCTCTCAGATTCAGCTCTTCCTGGCTCTGCTCTCCTAACAGCCTCCACTACACCATGGCAGTACCAGTTACCCCACAGCTGCACCTATACCTGCACCCCCAGGGCTTACTGGTCACCTAACCACAGGCTGTAGCTGCTCTCAACATCGTCCCAAGAGCCCCAGTGCCCTGGTCACTGGCGACCACCAACCCATTCTTATGCCAAGTTTGATATTTTAAGATGCCACATATAAGTGAGTAATACAGAGCTGCTTTCTCCGCCTGACTCATCTCACTCAGTGCCATGTCCTCAGGTCCATTCATGTTCCGTCTTGGGCTTCAGCTTCTATTTAACCTCTTCAAGAGGGGGAGGTCATGGTCCACTGCCCATCCCAAGGAAATCTTTTACTGTAATCCCGTAACAGTATCTGTTCACCTTCACAGAAAGCACTACCACACTTTCCCTTCAAAGTGATAATTTCTAATGTGCGGGGGGTTTTAGGGCTGAGCCCCACCAAAGCATAGCTACATCTCACTTGGTTGTCTACAGTGTCAGCCCCACATTCTGGCCAGGCAAACACTCAGCAAAGCCAGGGCCAAGGAGTAGATGACTCAACTCATCTAGTCAATTCAGAGTCTAAAGGAAAGTAAATAAGCATTCCCAGCTTTAGCCTAGAACAAAGTAACCTGGAAAGACAACTGCCCAAAATCTGTCACCAAGAGGGAGCAGGACAATCCACAAAACTATGACTTTTCTTGACTTTACTGGAAAGTTAATGTCACAGGGCAACGGATTCACCTGGACTCTTAAGAGAGTGGGTGTCCCCACAGGGAGGATGGGGCCAGCCCTGACTCCACTAGTTCAGAGCAAACAGAAGGCAGGACCACCAGGTGGGGGCAGATGGCATCAGCTGCAACAGTGAGTGCACTGAGCATGTGGAGTGTGGATGAGAATGAGGACAGAGGCTGGCGGCTGAGGCACAGAGGTGACACCCATTCACAGGCTAACCCCTAGGGCTCGTGGGAGAATTGGGAGCTAGGTGGGGAGCTGAAAGAAGCTGCTTCAATGTGCATATCTGGAGAAGAGTGGCCACCATTGTTGAGGGGTGAGGAACCCAGGCTCCCCCATGTTTTCCTGAAGTTCTCACTCCCCTCCAAAAGCTGCCGGGTTTCCAGGCCTTCCTTCCAGCTCACTGAACACTGCTGGGCAGGTGCCTCCACCACTGCCACCCAGTATCCACCTGCCAAGAAGCAAGGTCACAGGCACAGTAAATACACATTTACTGTCCATTTTCTAATCCAGCCCATATGCAGGATCACATAGATAACCCACCTAATAAGGAACTGCCATTTCGCCCTCTCCACCATGGACAGCCTCCTGGTGCTGAAAGAACATACATGAGGCAAAGCAAATATTAAACAACTCACCACACACAATCTCAACAATTTGATGATTCAAAAGGAACTTCAGAATTTTTAGGTATGTTTGGTAAGAGCTGCCATTAATTACTATTACAGTCAGAAGTTGTCACTGATAAAATGTCAAATAATTTCATTTTTGTAACTACATGACAATTTTCAATTTTTAATAATAAGAGAAAACATTTCTTATGAAGTGTCAAATCCATTAGTTAATGACTTCAGTAAACATGAATGGAACAGCAATATTGGGAATGCCACTTGATCAAGAAGTTAAAACTTGGCGTCTGACCTAGTATTATCAATCAGTAACTGAAAAAACACAATTTGGGGACTGACATATTTGTTACTTTCATCTGCCAGTATTTTTAAAACATTTCCATTAATTAGTAGGAGAGATTTATGACTCTCTTCCAAGTGTTACTCAACTGCTACTTGAAAATAATAAGGTTAGACATACTAAGAAGCAGTGTTTGGGTTCTTATGCCGCTGTTAATTAAAACACATTAGGCCTAATCAGGTACCCAGGCAGCATTTTGTAGACAAGCCCCTGGTGCTGCTCCATCTATTAGTCAACTTGCTCTATTTAAAAACAAAACAGTGACTGCAACAAAGTGCCATCAGAACGGCAGATGCCACAGACTGGTGAGCAGAAGCATCTTCACTGGAACCTTCTGTGCCCACGTCTCATTAACAGTTCACACCACATACAAAAAGTAGACCTCCCCACGTGCTGCACACCCTGCTCAGGGGGATGCTGACAGCATTCCACACTCTCAAGAACAAGATTTCCACTGACCGTAATTTCCTATCACAGATGATAAAATATAAGGTCATCACAGAAATCATTTTTAGTTATTAGCCATTCCATGACATTTAATGTGAATTTAGAAATAACAGAAATAAGTTTTTTTAAGTTGTGTGCACAGCACAACCAGCATTCATACTTAAATTCATAACCAAGAAGACACAAATGAACTTGCCTAGTTCCTACACCAAAGCTATGCGGATATTTTTAAAAGGATGCAATTTTTTTTTTTCCTAATAAAGAGGGACACACAGAAGAATAACTCACTACATTTCCAGCTTTTTTAAAAATATGGTTTAATTAGCTTGGAAGCTACATGTAATTCTAAGGTGTGCCAAAGGCACAGATGTGGAAACCAAACCAGAACATTAAGGCCACTAATAAAGTAAATAAAAGCTCTGGGAAGGCAAAATAGCAGCCTGAGTTATGAGGCTGCTGTGGATACTAGAAGGCTGCTTTAAGGGTCAGGCTTGCGAGCTATCCCCAGAATCAATTCTTCTCTTGGAGCTAAAGCAGAAAAACCCTGAATTCTTTACTAATCCAGCCAATACTACCTTATTCCATCGCTTCTGGGCAGGTGTGGTCATTCTCCCAGCTAGAGGCAGGAGGTTCCTCCTGGAAAGTCTCTTTGTTTTTTGTGCCCAGGTTCACTAAGGTATCAGTGATCTCTGAGGTTACTAAAGTGTACATCAAGCTGATAAGGTGTACAGATCCATTGCCAGGGGAACACCATCAAGTCCTTTAATTCACCCGTCACCTACAGATTTAGCCTTGGCATATTCTGGGTTTTTTTTTTTTAAGATTTATTTATTTATGTATCAAGCACTGGGGTACAGGCCAGAGGTGTGGGGGGGTGAGAGGATTCACCACAGACAGAGCGGGAAGCAGAACAGGCAGATCAACAGAAGCACACTGCTGAGGGGAGCAGCGGGCACAGCAGGAGAGGTCTGCCTCACCATGTGGGTCCCCTCCCTGGCCGGCAGCAGGGATTGAACTCGTGCTGCAGTGGCTGAGGTTTGCTTCATAGTGCGTTGCTTAACCCACTGCACCACCAGGGAGGCCCTATTCTGGGTTTTTTTTAGCAGCAACATTTAAGTACTATTTTCCTAGCAAACTTCAATTATACAAGATAGTGTTCTTTGACTACAGTCAAATAGTTACACATTAGCTCCTCAGACCCTGCTCATCCTAGAGCTGAAAGTTTGTCCCCTTTGACCAACCTCCCCTTGTCATCCTCACCCCCCAGCCCTCTGGCAAGACACACAGGTAAGTCTTATTTTAGCACATGCACAGTTATAAAGCAGACACCAGCTTCATGAATGGGCTGGCTCTTCCCACCCTTCTTGTAGGTCAGGCCCACTACGACTGACCAAACCCCAGCCAACCCACAGGTCAAGAAAGAGCAAGACTCTCCATGACTTGACCATCACACCTGAGTGGTGTGCCTTCCAGCATCACCCTGGTCATGGCTGATGGGGACACTGCTCACAGATATGCTGGTCAGCCCCTGGATGGCCATCCTCTTCCAGCCATACCAGCATCCTTGTGGCCCTGGCCCAAATCAATTGTTCTGGCATCAGGTCTAATTCCTTCCATCTGAACAATTCTTTTCAGGCTGCCTCAAAGCAACCACGTCTGTTTCCCAAACGACCTACATAGTCTGCTTCGTGACTCAGCAGGCGGAGGGGAACAGTCTCTGCCATCTCCACCAGCCTTCTGTGGTTGTTTTATGATGCTTTGATTTTAGAATTAGCCATGTTGGATACCATCAAGCTTCCTGAAGATCTAGACATTCTTATATTTCTTTCAGGGGCAACATTTTAAGCAAAAATGTCATTTAACTGATGTTGGCAGTGATGATCAGAGTTTGTGTACTTGGGAGCTGATTCTAAGAAGATTGACAACACCATGCTCTCAATAGGAACATGTGACTGACTTTTCCTAAATAAAGGTGGGGGGTTAGGGGCAAGCAAAGGCTATCTCTAAAAATACAAACTATGTGTCAGTTGATTATATCTGATCAGATTTGCTAATTACTGCTTCTTTAACTCCACATTAGCTAATTATTTGAAAATGCAAGTAAATATTTCCCCCTTATTATATAATATTCTGCATAAAGTGGTTTATTACTGTCATTAATAACTTAAAGTATAACATGAACTATTCAAATCTACTATACTATGATAAGTGAGATAAAAGACTGTATTACTTCTTGCCCCAAAGCTCATTCATCAACTTCCTTTTTTCTACTTTCATTCTACTGGTTTACTTACCATAAACACTCTCCTAATATTAGGAGCACCAGAACAACACCAGGTAAATGTGTTTTTAAAGTCTACCCAGCGCTCTTTCTACATCACCCAGTGTCCCTAGTGACGTAACCACTGTGCATTAAGCCAGGGAGTCTTTGACAGCTGGCCTTCATTTCACAGTACATGCTAAAAATTGCCTAAAAAAATCAGGGCTGAAAGGAATCTACTCTTGAAGCAAGATGCATATTTTCACTTGTTTCTACTTAGCTTGTTATATATGTTGACTTAGTCAAATTTTGAGGTTCATTTGCCTTTTGCAAACATGGTCTTCTCATTCATTGCTGGGATGACTCAGCGCCTATGAACACACTGTGCTCTTTTAATCAGTTGCTTCAGACTTCTCAGCTTCAGAGAAAGATTAGAAGGCATTTGATGTGAATGAGTACAGGAAGGAGGGCCAGAATTCCTTAGCCAAGAAGACTTCTGTAGGGTGCTGATCGGATGGGGGTGGCAAACTGCTGCAGATTCTGATCTCTTCCTGGAGCTTCTTTCCCTGTGGGTGTGACTTTGCATCTCTTCCCATGAAGAGATGAAGGGGTGCAGCCATTCTCTGCTCGGTATATTGGGACTGGCCTTTAGTCTTGGGTTAGTCAAGAGAAAATGGCAGAAGGGCACTGAGCCCCAGATTCTCTAGGAATTCTGTGAATGACCTGGAGCAGCCTGCTGGAGAAGGAACAGCAGGAAAGGAACAGACAAGATACCACATCCCAACCCAACAGCTGACCAGCTGCTGACCACATACAGTAAAGGGAACCCAGTCAAAACAAGAGGAACTGCCCAGTTGAGTCCACAGGCTTGCTTTAAGTCACTCGATTCCAGGGTGGTTCGTCACACTACTGAAGCTAACTGATAGGGCAGTTCCTTACCCCAAATCTCAAATATAAAACTATTTCCTAACATCACAGGGTGTCAATGTAGAAATAAGGTGAATTTCAAGAGGGAATGTCCAGTGAAATAAAGCTGACACCTGCAGTTTTCTAAATGGTAATCACGTTCATCAGAAGCCAGGTTGATGGGGCTACCCCTGGAGCTTCTGACTCAATGTTCTGGGGGGAGGACTGCCATCTGCATTTCCAGGAAGTTCCCAGGTTTTGCCGACATTACTGGTGTGAGGGTCACACTTTGAGATTACTCTTCTACATGAGCTAGTATATTGCAAATAAGACATTCTGTTACAGAATATTCATCATACTAAACTGAAAAGATCAACACATCTCTTTTAGAAGTCCAGCTACATGATAAAGTCCTATCAGATTTCAACATAAGAAGAAAATAAATAATGTTTATTATTCACATGCACTGGAACAAATGAAATTACAAAGGACTCAATGGATGAGTCCACCAGAACCACCAGCACCGTCAATGACCCCGATACAAGAATGTCTGACTGCACTGAGGCCTAAGGCTCTTTTCTTATGGTATAAAGAATACAAGTTGCATAAAAAACACAGCAGGAATCAATAGTGTGTCCCCATACCATTAATATTTAGGTTTTGAAAATCACAAGTGGAGTATTTATTTCTTTGATTCTGCCTGCAATAATCTGTGAGGTCCTACTCATATTGTAGATGCCATACACAGTTTGTAGAATGGACTCTTCTTAGTTTGAATATCTTACTCCAGTAAATCAAATATATTTATATTCTCAGAAGCTCTGAATTTCATTGGAAGAGATTCCTGACTTTTTTTCAGGCATATAAAACTATTTTCATGCAGTCTCCTTCAATCTATGCATTTAAAAGATTGTGTACACTGAATCCCAAATGACATAGCACTCTGTTTTGGCCAAGTCACTATCATAATTTGCAATTTAGAAAGCTGATTTACTTTAGAAATAAACATTTTTGTGTTCTTTTCTCGTCAAACAAATGATTAACACTGTGATTGATGGCAAGTTTAAATTTCATTGATTTGCATACTATAAATATATCCAGAGAATAACTTCAAAGCAAATGCTACATTCACACAATGGGTTTCCTCTCCTCTTCACAGAAATATTTTTATATTTTATTCCAAGTTCTCATTTGCTCAAGATGGGAGTAGCAGACAGAGATTTATTTTAAATTTTATTTATACCAAAAGTTTCCTAATCACTTACATGATATATATAAGTATAATAATTTTATGTTATATAATTACATAATTGTGTATAATTATGGCACAATGCTACTATAACATATGCATTATATATAAAACATCAGAATTTACATATAATATATTCAATGTGAACAATATACCAATGTTAAAATTCTATACTTTATGTATATTATTTATATGTCCCATATTATATGTAATAAAATATTATATATGATATATACGTAACACTTAAGTTATGTATGACACACATATTATGTAATATATGAGATATATAACTTATAAAGTTTATATATTTCAAAATGCATATTTTATTGTATATAATATATATAGATCAAAACTTAAAAAGTGTAATTTTATGATTATGCTTTTTAACTAAATAGGTGTAACGTATGACACCACTTTACTGGATGCTTTCCCCTCAGATGTCCATAATTCAGGGCCTCCCTGGTGGGTTGAACGCCGCATGGTGAAGCATCCACTGCACAGTAGCATGAGTTCAATCCCCAGCCAGGGAGGGGACCCACATGGCACAGCAGACCTCTCCTGCCTCAACAGCTACTCCCCTCAGCAATGTGTTTTGGTCCTTCTGTCTATTCGGCCTCCCCCTCTGTTTCTGATGAATCCTCTCACCTCCCATGCCTCTGGCCTATTCCCCAGCTCTTGTATGCATAAGTAAATAAATCTTTAAAAAAAAAAAAAGATATCCATAATTCAGGGCCTTTGCACTGGCTGCTGCAACCAGCTTTCATGGACCACCGACAGTCACACCGCTTCCTCCAGACAGGGTGAATAAGCTCCACAGGATCCGTAGGTCTCCATGTTTCACCTGGACTGCCTGGTTCAGGCCCTCCTCCCTAACAGCACACGCACAGTGACAAGCATAAAAGCAAAACTGTTATCACCCAGTCATTTTGACTTTTCTGTGTTACTCTCATGAACATTCATCGCATACACAGCACTCAGCATCTCGAGGAGTGCGCATGGACCATGGCTGAATTTCTGGGCTGAGAGAGGAATGCGCCCTCTTTCACAGACAGATGTTGTGACGTGTTAACACATCCTTGCAAAGATGTCTGGAAGCACACTCCAGAACCTGACACGTTCTCTCTGACCAGCACGTCTACTTTTTGCATCTAGCCTAAAAGGACAATTAAAAAATAACCCTCAAAACACTGTCTGCATAGTGGGCTCCTCATATCATGTTAATAACAATGAGAAATTAGGAATAACCTAAACATTTAACTAGGGTTAAGTCCACTGTGCAGGAAACAAATGCTTATGAAAAACTAAATACACGTGGGGAGGCCTTATAGCCTCGAGGGGCTGTTGGTGCCGAGGAAACCACCCTCCCACTTTCCAGCAGGCAGAGCACCGACTATGCAAGCTGGAGGGCCCCTGACTCCACCTTCCTCATTGCAGGCACCAGCATTACATGAAATATATTTCCAATGTGGCTCAGCTGCACACCTGTCCACATTGACCAAGGGATGTGAGAGGGCACCCTTAGGGCATGGCTGGGAAGTGGCCAGTGGAAACCATCCCAGGCCAGGCAGCAAGAAGGGACCTGGGGAAATTCATCCCTCAAATTCTGAAATATCTCAAAATTGTTTTACCAGGCATCCCAAACTAAATACTCTACAGCAAGCTGGCTATTTTCCAAGAGGAGAGTCAAGTTTTCCCTGCCCATCCCTACAGTTAGTTACTAGGGGAATAGAGTTTCCACTTTGTGTTTATGCATTTATTTCGCTGCTACTGGTCTGTGTTCAGGAGCGCAGCCTGCGTGGCACTGACCTGCCTGTTGTTCATCCTGTTTTGCCCTTGAATGCTACACCAACAGCCTTGTGCATATGAAAGACCAAGACAGAGGAGCACTCTGGTGACCCTGGGAAAACAGGCACCAAATACACGAGGAACACATTTGAACTTGTCATTTTAAAAAGAAAGATGGTTTTGTTTATTCATCCTCTTTGGGGGGCAATATTTTAAAATGAAAGGGGAGTTGGTTGTTCTGGGACAGAGAGTGGGAATTAATGGATTTGTTCCATGAGTTTCTGAGTTGGAAAAGATGACAATCAATAATGAATGAGTCTGCTCCACACTGAACATGCTGTGAAATGTTCTGGGAACCCCCTCCCTGCTCAGCCGACAAGAGAGCAAGGCCCTCTGTGTAAGCCCGATGTCTGTGAAGCAGCAAAGCAAAATCTGCGCCTGCAAAAGACTACAAAGGCCAGTGTTTGCAAGTCCCAATGACAAGGGGCTGGATGAAGATTTAACAACAGGGATACCCTATGTACCCCTAGCAGTCAGCTCTGGAAGATTAGACCTCAGCACTGCCTTCCACTGCATAGGGAAGCATCAGGTACCTTTATTCTATATAAAACACACTTGCATGTTGAGAATAATCACATTTTCAATGCCAATGATTCCTTGTTCCATCCAATACAAAGCTTCTCCATTTGGGTTCCCACTTTGATGGTTTAATAACTGAGAATCACTGAGACTTCATTTCCAGTTCACAAAACCAAACCCTAAGACTGTCAAGAGGCCTTAATACAATTAAGGGAAGACAGCAGGCAGTCAGGCCAGGCCGAGGTGCCCTTGGAGCAGAAGCACCTGGTGCAGGCCTGGCACCCAGCATTTCTCAGAGACCCCTTTGTGTCTTTAATCTATTCTCATGGCCACAGGTAGCAAGTAGGGCAGATATTTAAAAGGAGGACACCAGACCAGCAGCTGTGGGCAGCAATGACCAGGAAGACCCAGCACTCCCTTAGAGTCTTTGGACTTTCGTGAAAGTCGAACTTCTAGATAATCCCAGGGAGGACACAGGACTGGCCAGACAGGGCCCAGCAAGCAGGGCAGCTTCCCTGGGGAGGGTGCCCGCACCCAAGTGGCCCACGGTGCTCCTGGGGGTCACCCACTGAGCTTCACGTCTTGAACCCAGTGCAGCTCTCTGCCTCCCACCTCCTTCCCAAGGGACACTGGAAGTCTTTTTCGCCACCCGTTTCCCACCCAGGGTCTCCGCTCTGTCACTCCTTCCAGGGCTCCTTCCCTCTACTTGCCGCCTGTCCTCCATCCACCCTGCAAGCCAGCTCCTAGTATGGGAACTTGCTGGGGTGGGATGGTAACAGCACCCCACACCTGGTTCTGCCAAGACTGTCCCCTTAACCTCTGCTGCAGGGCCCTGACAGATGTCACTGTGCAGGATCCCAACTCCCAACTGCAGCATCTAGAGTTAAAATTTCTACTAGTTAAAAAGCAAAAAAATAAAAAAATGGGGTAGGGGTGGGTCTGGAGATGGGAGGCCCTAGAAAACCCCTAACCCTACACAAAACCAGCAGAGGCTTTAAAATCCTTTACTCCTTTGCCCAAGTCCACCCTGGAAGTGTCAGGAACTGTGTTGTACCTCAGGGGGCAGAGATGGGCTGGTCAGTCCAGGTAAAGGCAGCTCAACTTCCAAAATTGGGCAACTCTGGTCAGAGACATCCAGAGCCTGACCTAGGACAGCAGCAGACATGGACCAGACAGGAGTCAGCCAAGCATGCTGGAGAGTGGGGAGAGCACATCTGACCTCCTGAGAACAGTCTCAAGGACTGCGGGAGCTGCTGCATGGAGCTGGAGGGGCAATAAGCTGTGTATATCTTCAGCCCTGGCTGAAAGATAGCTCAGGATGGCCTGACCCCATCCACTGACAGTGTGCTCTGAAAGTAAAGAGCATGGAAGACACTCCTGTGGAGTCTGGGCTCCAGGATGCCACCAGGAACAGGAATTGCAAGGCAGGGCTGTGACTGCTAGTTAATGTCAATGCACTTATCAGTAGGAAACCCAGAGACCAATGAGACAGGCCACAGGTTTATAGACAAGGATTCATACAAGGTAACACCAGAACAAAATATGATTGTTTCTAAGAACCAAAGTGCCCCTTCAGAGAGAGAGAGAGAGAGAAGGTAGAAAGCGTGGGGGGCGGAAGGAGAGGAGGAGGGAAAGAGGACAGGAGAGAGGAATGGAGGGAGAGAAGGAAGGGAGGAGGGACAAAGGAAGGTTCATAGGTATGCTTACAGATATCAGGAGTATTGGCTACATCAACACATGTAAATGACTACAACCTACCTATTAAAAGGCATTTTCATGCTACATAACAAAAATATTCTATATAAAAGACATTTGTAAAAATATCCCAGAAAGATTAAAAATAAAAGACATGGAAGGCTATACCAGACAAAAGCTATAACATTTAAGCTAGAGTTACAGTTTCAGAGTCAGATGAGGTGGGATCAGGATAGAAGTTATTTATTCTGTAATAGAAGGGCTGCCGTGAGAAACTGAAATTCCCAAGTCAAATGATAATGTTAAAAGATCTAAGCGAAATCACTTTTAAAGATGTCAAAAAGGCATTTAACAGAATTTAACAATTCTTTATTAAAAAAATCCACTAAAAAGGAATTGATGGATGCTTACTTCACATCGAATATAATTATGTAAATAAAAATCTCAGTCCAAATGCCAGGATCTTACTTAATGAGGAAACACTGGAGATATTCCTACTAAAGTGAGAAAAAAGACACAGATGGCAACTGTCACCCCGGCTGTCACTCCATGATGAAAGCAATAGACAATGCGATGAGACAAGAGAAAGCAATTCAGGGGCACAAGAACAGGCAGGGAAAGAGTTAACACAATCGTCACAGCAGATAAAACTGTCTGAAAATTTAAAAGATGTCAAAAATTTAGACAGGCTATAAATAGCAGGCTATAAATTTAACAGAGAAAAAAATCAATAAATCTCACTTATTACACAAGGGGAAAAAAACCCCACTTATAATGAAAGATAATTCAATGGACAACAAAACTCTAAAATCTCCGTACATACAACCTACACAAGACATAGAACACACCTCTGAAAGAGATGCCTCGGGGAACACACGGAAAAAGCAACATGTGCTTGGATCATGTATCAGTTTGTGCTTTCCATTCTCCCTAGTTTTAGTTATGATTTTAGTACAATCCCAATACAAATATCAACGTGTTTGTTTTTTATTTCCTTGGCGCTAACAAATCAATTATAAATCATATGACATTATAAAAACATCTACCAAAGAGTCAAATCTATTATAAAATGATCAAAATTAAGAGTGGTCTTATCACAAGACAGAAAGACAGACAGACAGACAGACTGACAGGCAGATATACATAGATTTGATAAACAGAGATAGATGACAGATGACAGCTAGATAGCTGGCTAGAACTATCAGTCAGTACATCCACTGACAGCTCAATCAATTGATCAAGAGACACAGACAATGGAAAAAACAGAATTGAAAAACAGACCCCAAAGGAAAGGATGGGTTCCTGGGCAGCCACTTAGAAAAAGAACAAGCATGTTGTACCTTCCATGGGAATAAATGTCACATGGATGAAACAATGGAATGCAAGAATGAGCTCATAGAGATGTCTTTTCATAATCTAGGAGTGGGGAATATTTCCTAATTATACTTTAAATCTAGAATCAATAAACTAAAATGCTGATTTATTAGAGTACATAAAATTTTAAATAAATATTCACATGCAAAGCATTATAAGAAAATTCAAAGGCAAAGGACAAACTAGAGGAAACATCTGCAACTCACAGACAAATCACTAATTTCCCTAATAAGCAAAAAACTTCTAAAAATAGCAAACAATCTTATTAAAAAATGGCTGAGAAGATGAATGAGTGGTTCACAAAAGAAGAAATCATAATGTCCTTTGGACACATGAAAATTTGCTCCCGCTCCTGGGTGCTGTTCCTCTAAGTGTGCGGTGACACTCGGTATGCAGGTGGCTCTGCATTCGGGGAAGCAGCGTCCCGGTGGGGGAGGGGGGATCCAAGCCCAGAACTGACTAGTAACACCTGGCCAGCAGTGTGCAGGGTCATTTGCCTGTAGTCAGCAAATGAAATGCTTATCATGTGTCCCAAAAATTCTATTTCTAGGAGGTTATCTGAATGATACACTGGCAAAAATGTACAAAATCACTCATTGTAGCATTATTGGATGGAAAGTAAGTTCAATACCAATCAATATTAGAATGATAAACTGAGGTGAACACATTTTATAGACTATGCAGCCAAAAAATGAAAATTATATATGGATATAAAGTGTTGACTATACAATTGAACAAAGTAAAAAAGAGTTAACTGGAAAGATAGAAAACAAAACCAACAGACATGGTTGCCAAAAGAGGGTGTAAGGGTGCAGTCAAAAGCAAGAGTTGAGGGAGATGTCTCTGAAATTTCTCTGAGGCAGAGAGATGGGTGAATGGATGGATAGATGGGTAGATGGATGGGTGGATGGGTGGATTGATGGAGAGATGAGTGAATGGATAGATAGTAGATAGATAGGTGACAGATGGATGACAGACAGATGATTGACAGAGACAGGCAGATTTCAAGGAACTGGCTTATGCAGTTCTGAGTGCTGAAATGTAGAGGGCTGACCAGCAGGCTGGAAATGGTCAAGCAGGAGCAAAAGTAGGCATGAGGCAGAATCCCTTCTTCTTCCAGGAAGCAGTTTTATTTCACTGGCAACCCAATACCTACAGTTCTTTAGAAAATGTTGACCACAAGGCACGTACATGTCCATCGCTCCACAATCCTACTTTCGCATGTGGTCAGGCTGCCAGCCAAGAAGGGGGTTCACTATAACCCCTGGTATATTTCAGAGTCTCGGAGGAGGAAAGAAGGTGCAACCTTTCCTCTGCCCCCAGGTGAGCTGACCAAGAGCTGCTAACCCACCCCCTGCTGCCCTCCTCTACCAGGACCCCAGAACTTGGGAGCAGATGCCTCTGCTGCCCCCACAGACCCCTCTGTCCACATCGCTACTCACATGGAACCTCCATTCTCCACTGTGACCACTGTCATGTCCATCTGGAAACTGAGTTGGGCTGCATGTCACACCCACGTCACACACAGAGATCGATGGGATAAAGGTCACTCACAGCAGCAAGTGGAGCAGCCAGACTCAGGGTCCAGGGCTGCTGCTTCCTGCTGAGCCCCGGGGCAGAGCCCCAGGGCAGCCCAGTCTGTGTGGCCATTGGTCTCTCAGCATCCGAAGGGTTGCGGGCTCCAGTCTGCACTCTGGGCTCTTTGTTTCAGCTCCATTCCCACCCAGCCCCTCTACCGAGTCTGGAAGGAGAATGAGTAAGGACCAGGTTTGCTCCCACTGGCTGGCAAGGTGCTGCCCAGCATGAGGACCCCTGCCTCTTCTGTTTCTGGCTGGATGCAGGGCTAGAAGCAGGCCTGCTTAACACACATATAAATCCAACCCAGAGCGATTTGTTGAGTTAACATGAGCAGCAGCAGCAGGGACCACGATATCCTGATGGGAAGAAGAGGAGCAGCCAGGGCATCCACCGGTGTCTTCTAGACCGTGCTGACATTTGGGACTCTCCAGGGAATGGTCAGGACTTGACATTTCTAAGGTAAGGAAGACCACGAGCCAGTGAGCCAGGCACAGAGAGGGGGTGGATTCCAAGCAGTAGTGGAAACTGACAGAGACCCGTCAAATGCAGCCACGGGGAATACAACCTGAGAAGTGAGTCTGAGCAGAGCAGAGAAACCTACCACAGGTGAGAGGAACGGGGAAGGGCTGTTCACAGATGAGTGCTTCTTTCAAACTCTGAGCACCACCCGCCCTGCAGACATCCCCTCCTGTGCTTGTAGGTTTCAGCTCATAAATTTTGCCAAAAGAAATATTGCTTGAAATGCTAACTAGACACTAGCTCAAAGGCAGCCTGGAGCCACATGGATCAGCAGTTTTAGAATTTTCCAGTTGAACAGAGGAGCTGCGAGGAGACACCCTGAGCAGTGGAAGGCGCCCATATTCACTGGCCTTTGTCAAGCACAACAGCTTTGTTCCAGGTGCTGTGCTGGGAACCACCCTTGCTGTCTTTCCATGGCCAGCCAGGCTGCTACTATCTCAATCCTGAGTGTATAAACAGGTACAGGAGGACTGGATGAGCTATTTCCCTCTGTCAAGGTCTCATAACTTACCTGCAGACACCTGCATGTCAGCTCCACTTTCCTCAGCTCCACTTTTCTTCCTGTTGGACCTGGGAGCCCCACCTGTCTGTGGCTTTAAGGAGGTCAACAGCAATCACTGAGGAGACTGAGCACCCCTAGCTGAGCCCTGGAGACCTGCCCTGTGCTCCTGGAGAGAGTCCTGGCAGTATCTATGGGTTGAAGGTCAGCAACCACCCGCAGCTGACACCTGGAGGCCAAGCTGTGTCCTAGTGGCCCTCTGGAGGGTCTCTTTCCTGCCTAAATGCCACTTGAGGGACAGAAATGGACCTTGTGGCAATAAAGCAGCTTGAAGATGACCCAGCTTGACGCCAGAGCATCCCCAGGACACCCCCCAGGAAGTGGGGGCATTCCTGAGGACCTCCCCACTCCAGAAGCACCCCACAATGCCACCTGGAGCGCTGCCTGAATGCTCTCTGCTCCACCGCAGCTTGCAGGCACCCACGCTGGGGACCGAGTCACCCCGGCAGACACCTGCCATCGCTGTGCTGCCAAGCGCGCCAGCTGCAGAAGCGTCAGGACGAAAGGACACCAGGCATCACTCACCATGGATATTCTGACTGAAAGAACTTTGTTTCAGAATGTTAATCCCCAAATTCCTCCATCCTTCATGCAGGCCTGTTTTTCTGGTTTTCTAATAATAGTATCAGTGCACAATATTTCAAGAAGGGGCTGAAGTGGGGCGAAATTACAATTCACAGAAACACCAAAGCGAGGCACCGTGTCCCAATACATCAGAAATGAAGCGGCGGAGGCAGCGCCAGGTGAGGGCATGTAGTGCGGCTCCAGGCCCCTCCGCAGTCAGACCCTGTTCTGGTCGCCTTTACCACAGTCAGGCAGGCCCACTGTCTGCTCACCGGGCTGACGTCCCAACACACGCTGAGTTAGCCCAACTGGGCTGGCCAGCTGTGTCACTGTCATCCACCAATGGACACACAGCCTTGTCTGCATATCCTACTGCCCGCTGCAGTCCATTAACACTGATTTCATGCCACTGCCCGTCACTCACAGAAGGAGGTTTACCTAGTACAGGTGTCTGCTCCATCAGCACGTCACAGTGTCCCAAGCTAGGAACACAAGACAGCACTTCAGCGTGACACTTGGGGACCATTTTAAGAAATGAAATTAGGAAAATGCAAAAATCATGTCCTGAAAAAGACTACCGAAAGGACACTTGTTTGCAGCCCAGGGGCTGAGGGCAGAGGCAGAGGCAGAGGCAGAGCGAGCCTCCTTCTGCCCCTCGGGATGGACGTGTCTGGCAGGCCAGTAAGAGCCCCTCAGCCCTCTGCACACCATCGTGGTGGCCTCCAGCATGGATGTAGGGGCTTCAGACAATGTTCAGAAAGTAATCCAATTTGCAAATATGGAATCGACAAATAATGAAGGTCATCTGCATTTCCACTCCATTGCCAACCAAAGCTAACAACTAGGGGTCCCCTCTGCCTGGTCCTGAGGATGGGGCACAAGCCAAGAGTTAGGGTACATCTGTGACAGTGGTGCACCAAGAAAAATGCTCCATGAAAAGACATTCTTGGGCAGAGGACGGGAGCTGCTGCCTGCAGACAGATGAGCAACTTCAAGTAGGGTCAACTCAGACCTGTGACCTGGCTGAGACCCTGGCCCAGAGGGTCACATTAACAACACTGTTTGTCTTCCCCAACACACACAGCCAACACCGGAGAGACAGATGAGCCAGACCCTCCCCGGATTTTATCTGTAGAATCCCTGAAATATTTCATGGAGTGACTTTTAAAAGTCACAAAACCCCCATCGAGAGGCCCAGGACTCGGCATTTTTCCCAGTGCTACCTGGAGGCTGTTCTAAGCTGTGTCCTCAGTCTTGCTTCTTTAAGAAACTCAGCCACTTTTGCTGGCCTCCATTTATTTCAGCCAACACAAGACTAACTATTCAAAAACCAAGGTAAAAGAGTTGAGATTCCCAAGGGCTTCTAGAATGTTAAAAGTGGGGTTTACCTCCTGAAACCCCTCTTCACTAAACTGATCTATCTCATGATGGGGAGTGCTCGCCCATCCAAGGCTACCATTCACAGATGCATTGCCCCAGCCACTCAGGCCATAAACATCTGGAATTACCAGGGCAGGGTGTCACGTTGGGCCACCTTGCTTTGGGGGGCACAGCCCCACGGCTGACCACACATGCTCGGTGTCCTAAATTCCAAAGGAAAAAGAGGCCTCCACTGCTGTTGGCAAAGTGACACATTCCCCAGCTCTCCCGAGGGTCCTTTCATTTTCAGCTGGGGAACTAATTAGAAATCTTCTTGGGCTCTTCAAAAAGAGTGTATTCATTTCCTGAATAGCTTGCATGCACCAAGGGTGTTTCCAGTGCTTGGAAATGAGCAGTGTTGGACTCTGAACTGGATACACTGGCCAGAGACTGTCACCTGACTGAGGGGACAGGCCTTGGGACCATGTGATGAGTGAGAGGCACTTGGAAAAGATGGCAGCCCAAATTGAATCTTGGTTTTCCTCCCATGGAGAAAGAAATGTTCTTTCTCTTTCCAGAAACAGTCACGCTCTTCCCTGAGCCACACTTTACCCAGGAGACCTTAATCGTTCACTTGAGAGTAATAATGGGATGTTGACATGACCCCACGGGATCACCAGGCAACACAGCTCAAGACTCTTACCCAACACAGCCAACCCCAAACAATGGCTTCGTTGTGCAAAAGTGACGCTCCTCAGAGGCTGATGGCTGGAATCGAATGCCCGGGGGGAGCTCCTTCCCCCATTCTCAGTTTCCAAGGTAGTTCAGTGCCAGGACAGCATTCAGTTAGCGTTCCTTGAACAGCTGTAAGTCATAAGTCAGCATTTGGGGAGGGAAGGATTCACCCCAGAGTGTCCTAAAACTACAGAAGATATCCTGGGCCTATTCAGACTACTACCTCCACTGGGAAACCCAGGAAACCTTCACTGAAATTACTAGTCCTTTACTATCACAACATGTGGGATTCATCCCACAAGACCTAGCTCCTCTATGCTCTCCAAGCCCCACCTGAGAAACTCATGAGTAACCAGGCGAAAGCCAGCAGGGCACGGCCACACCAGCAACCAGAGGGTAATGTGCCTCCCAATTGAAAAGGGCCTTCAGCGTCTGTTTTAGAGAGTTGGGACTTGCAGCACCCACATCTCCCAATGGGTCTCAACAGCCTTGCATTCCCAACAAGGAAGGAAGCTAGTGTCGGTCATGTGTCTAGATTTCAGGTTCCTCTTCAAAGATCACATCTGTGCAGCCAATGTAGAAACAAAGGGCAGGTGCCAGCCAAGGCCTGCCTCCCTTGTGTAGACCTGCTGCTGACACAGCTCACTGAGAGCAAGACAAGCAGTGCAGCAGGATGCCCGGTGGGGCTCACCCCCCAACAACTGTGCTCTGTCGTAGTCACCATCAGAATCCATCAGGAGGAAAAGCTGCCTCGGCAGCAGGCCCATGTCAAGTTAGAAAGTCAAGGGGCCTGAATTCACTTTAATCCTTTACTCTCACATGTTTTGTCAATAGCTTGGAGGTTTGGCTTTCTTGGAATAGTTGGAGGGAACACTAATATTCAATTACAGTAACAATTACTTGAAAGGAATTAAGGATGAGAGCCATTAATCTCCCAAATATTTATCTTGAGTAAATTTAATGATTCTACCTGTTAGTTCTTTCTTTTAAATGATCACATTCTTTGGCTATTTTTAATGGGTCTTCTTCATTCACTAATAAAACCAGATCCCAGAAACCAAACCCCACAGTCACCCAGCAGCACAGGTCTGGCCAAAGCCACACCATGATTTTTTTTAATTTGCAGAAATAGAATACCTCTTATTAAAACTAGTAAGAATAGGGCCTCTCTGGTGGCACAGGGGTTAAAGTCTCAGCACTATCAAGCTATTGACAGCCACTGTGGCATGAGCTTGACCCCCAACCAGGGAGGTGACCCACATAGCACGAAGACCTCTCCTGTTTCACCCACTGCTCCCCTCAGCAGTGTATTTCAGTAGATCCACCTGTTCTTCTCCCCCCTCTGTCTCTGGTGAATCTTCTCACCCCCACACTTCTGGCCTGCACCCCAGTACTTATATGCATAAATAAATAAAATATTTTTTAAAAAGTCTAGTAACAGTAGCCCACATTCAGGGGAGGAGAGAGGGCTGACTTCACAATGGCTAAGAGTGAGGGAGCAGGAGTGGCCGGGCCCAGAGAGGCATAGCCAGTACAGGCATAGATTCCCCAGGTGGGCAGGGGACCCCGGAAAAGCAGATCCAGGGAGGGCCCAGGCCTGTTATAACCAGCACAGCCTATGTGTTTATTTTTATTTTTAAATTTTTAAAAAATATTTATTTATTTATGTATATCATAGCTGGGGTACAGACCAGAGTCACAGGAGGTGAGAGGATTCACCAGAGACAAAGTGGGGAGCAGAACAGGCAGATCGACTGAAATACACTGCTGAGGGGAGCAGTGGTCGAGACAGGAGAGGTCTGCTGTGCCATGTGGGTCCCTTCCCTGGCCGGGAATCGAACTAGTGCTTCTGTGCAGCAGATGCTTCACAGTGCCAGTGCTCAACCTGCTGCACCACCAGGGAGGCCCTATTTTTTTCAATTTTACTATTATATGTAAAGTTTCTAAAGTTAATGGTTTTTAAAGGGCAGCAGCAGCCGCTCCCCACACTGAACATCAGCCACATGTAGTCACGCAACTAGCACCCTGGCATTACTTTTCAAACTCTTTAGATGAAAACATTCTACTGTGTAGGAATATGACTTACTTGTGTAACTCAGCAGCCCCACTAAGCCTCTTACTGGCTCTAGCGGCATCTTCTGGCTCAACACAGATCATAGTGTCTGATAGAAGCAGAATGCAAGCCACGGGCATCCTCTCAGGTTTCTAGCAGTGCCTTTACAAGCAGCCAGAGCTAATTTTAGTAACACGTCACACAGCCTATTTTCCAAAATAATGTAATCTGATCATTTGTGAGTAAAAAAATCACCAACGGTAAGTTTACAGCCTGTTCTCATACTTGCCCTTCAGTGGCTGCATCTGCATTTGGAGCTCGACTAGACACAGTCACACAGAAGGATCTGGCACCTGCTCAGTGGACATGCACCGGAGCCTGCCCTACCGCCCACATCCTCATTGCCTGTTCCATTTCTCCGTCCTCTTGCACCGGTGAGGATGCCGACCTCACCAGAATCCAGATGGCTGGGACGTGTGAAGCCATGCTGGGTGGGAGCTGCCCTGTGGGGGTCTGAGGTCCATCCTTTGTGTTCAGAGATACTGAGAGATGCCACCTCAAAGTGAAGTCACATTTTTTTCCAATGCCTCTCCGAGTCACCAAAATGATGACACAAAGCATGTTTACTATCGATAAGATACCCTGTTTCATGATGAATCAATACATTCACTTTTTAATATTAAACCAATTTTGCATTCATCCATGTCATATTGTAAATATGAATACAGATATAGATATAAATGATACACAAATATCTCTATATAAATCAATATGTCATCTATGTCTATATCTAGCTAGACTAAAATACTAAAATTTCCTGAAGAAATTTTGCATATATGTACATGAGGGACACTGGTCTGTAGATTTCTTCCTTTGCAATGCTTTTGACTTTGGTGTCGGAGTAAAAGCACGTCACGCTCAGTTGAGATGTTCCTTCTCATACTATGTGGAGGAATTTGTGTAGGATTAGGATGATTTTATTCTAAAATTCAGTGGAACTCAACAGGGAAGACATTGATCTTGAAATCTGCTTTCTGAGAAAATATTTCATGACCTATTTAAATTTTTACACCTATAGGGCTATTCAGGTTATCCATTTCTTCTTAAATGAGCTTGTTAGTTTACTGACTGATTATGGAATTTACTGACATAAAATTGTTCATAATTTAGAGAATTTTCTCTATCATTTTTCTCTTTACAATTACAGTTTACAATAACTTACTGATTTGAACCCCACATTCTTTTGTAGCATGAACATTTAACACTATAAAATTCTCTCCACGCACCCTTTTAGGGGCACCCCACACATGGTGATTCACCTGTTTTCATGTCATTCAAGTCACTGTACTTGCTAATCCCCCTCATAATATGTCCTTGAATTCCTGGGTTCTTTATAAGGGCATTGTTTAGTCTCCAATCATTAATAGATTTTCCAAATTTCTTAACATCATTGACTTCTAATTTAAGTCCATGATCACCAAAGAACAGACTTTGTATGATATTACTTCTTTTCAGCTTGGGGAGGCTTTCACAGTTGAGGACAGGAGCTAGCTCAATGAGTATTCATGTGCACCTGAGCAAGTGCTCTGATTCTCTGGTTGAAGTGCTCACCACTCTACTAGGTTAGCTTGTTTGAAAGAACTTTTTAAGTCTTCTATTTCCTTATCAAGTTTCTCCCTTCCAGTCTCATCCATTACTAATATAAGAGTATGGATCTCACACCATGTGTTCTTAACGTCTCTTCCAGGCACCCAGGTTCTCACAACTGTGAGGTATTCTTGATTTGTTTTGACGCACCAATTGCCATTCCATTAAGAAATTATCCTCCTTGTCAACGGGACTTGCTCTGGGGCCCCAAACCTGGAATTGCCCCACTTGCTCTCTCCCAGAGAGTCACCCTACTACGGTGGGCTTCTCCCATGCATGTACTGAGGTGGAGGCTTGGTGGCCCCCACAAACCATCATGCTCCATTTCTATCCTTGCAGCTCTCTCTTTTCCCCTCTTTAGTCTTCAGTTCTAAGAATCCCAGCCCCTCTGCTCTGACCTCCGTTTCTTCAACCCCACAGAACTGCGATAGGCTAGGACTGCCAGAAACCAGGACAACTACAGGGTCATCCTTCACTTTCACGTTCCTTCACATAAGCACTTGTCCCTTCCCTGTGAAACCCTTTAACCCACATCTTAAAACCACTACTTCATGTGTTTTGCCCATTTTTCAGTTAAGGTAGGAAGTTAAATTGAGTTTCTATTCCTTCTATGCCTTTGGAAGTGGACATCCAAACCATTATCTGCTTTTGAGTAGAATTATTGCACTGATGCCAGATGACAAAATTGCTAAAACCAGCTTATTACAAAATAATTCTATTTAACACAGTTTTGGCTTTGATATAGAGGGGCATAAATATTAATGGAACTTTGAGAACTAGATCTTCTGTTTGAAATAGGAAGCTGCATTTAAACAAGCACGTAGAAGCACCCTATATCGCAGGCTCAGGGCTGAGCACTTACTGGGCAAACATACACACAGCTGAGGACACTTTCTGTGGGCTTTTCCCACAGCAGAAACAAGCAGCTTGTGAACTCCTCTGAGCCTGCCCCAGGCCTGAGTCCCACTAAAGGGCAGCTTACTCCCCACACGCGGGTGGCTGACCACGTGCCCCACAGGGAGTGAGCGCCCCCGGCAGGTCCAGCTTACAGCCTCCAAGGGGAGTTCTGGGCTCCTGCAGCTCAGGGGTGAATGGACAGCCAGACAGTAGGGCGGGTGGGGCTTCCTGGGTCCGTGGTCTGTGCCCAAAGGACCCTCACCAAGAAGGCCACATTTGGCTTCAAGCTGTGCTGGCTCTGTTTTGAAATTCTTCATCATGTTCGAGCAAAGGGCCCCCATTTGCCTCTCAGTCAGGGCTCAGGTACTGCCACAGGTCCTGCAGTCAGGGGGACACAGATGTGTGTGTGTATCCACGAGCCTCTGAACTCACCCAAGTACGTGAAAATAAGAACCCCTTGTTCTGTTATCTCTGTTTCGCCACACCAGATGTGGGATGAATTATGTGCCTTTCCCCCCAATCCCCCGCCACCATCACCATCCAAAAAGAATAAGGATAGGTGGAAATCCTCTGAATTGGCTGATTTGGAACCAGCCACTGCTGATGTGACCAGGTACAGAGATCAGGCTGGGAAGGCTGGGCCTTAGCTGAGGGGATCAGTCCTGAGAATACACATCATGCGAGGAGGGTTGTAGGGACTGGCCAGGATGACAATGATGGGGAGGTTATCCCGGGGAAGCCCAGGAGCATCGTAGAGCACCAAAGCCAGGACCAGGATGGGCTGGGCTCTTCTAAGGCTTTAGAGGGACCCCAGCCCTGTCCTCACCTTGGCTGTGAACTTGGAGACTCCAGGACTGCCAACCATGGCACTGCTATTGTCCTAAGCCCCCCTGAAGCACAGGCTACAGGTACTTCCCAGTAGCGCTAGAACTCAGGGGCCTCTGCTCACCCCTTCTGGCAGAGCACTTGCCTCAGGCCTGCTCCGAGGGAGTTCCCAGCAATCCCCATGTCTGGTGACTCTCTCCCCAGTCCTGAATCCAAAGCACATGATGGAGAGTGACAGCCAGGGCCAGCAGGGATGGGTGTCCTTGGGGACCTAGGCATGTTAGGGAACAGAGGAAACTACCAGGGTGTTGATGAAGCTAAGATCAGAGATGCCTACCCACACCATCCCTAAGCCAAGGAGTCTACAGTGCACCATGGTGGGAAGCTACTATTAGCCTACAGCCTCCAGAACATGTGTTGTCCTTACTAGAACCCACCGTGGAGAACATAAACACTGGCCAGGAGCCCATGGAAGGAAGACACATGGCCAGAATGGGCAGAGAAGTGAGCTGCCCTTGGGCAGACCAGACCCTGCCCCACCCAGCCACACTTACCAGCCCCTCAGTCCTCTGCTACCCACTGTGGTCAGCACCATGAGGACAGTGGGCAAGCACCAAGGTGGGTACACAGGGCCCTCGCCCGAGGGGGCAGAGCTACAGCGGACAAGGAAAACACAAGGAGCTAACTTAAGACCCCGGGGTCTGCAGGGCGTCAAACTCAGCTCCAAGTAAGGAAATTACAGTAAAAGAGAAACATGCACCAACAAGGCCGTGCAAAAGCAGGAAAGGGGACAACAAGCAGCGAGGGGACATGAAGCACAGTGTCTACACATACGGGTCCAAAGTCAGCCTCCTCCACACCAGCATCTCTACTGGCCCGAGGCGTGTCCCTGGCTCCTTCCCTTGAGGTGGGCGAGGGTGATGTTGGGGGCTGCTAAGGGAAGGAAATCTATGCTGTGAATCCTGGGGAAGGAAGGAAGACGTTGCCTAGCAACTCTTAATAGGAAGTAATTTAAACTCTGCATTTATTTTTTTCCTGGGAACTTGCTGCTCCAGGCTGGAGTCTAGAATTTGCCCCCTTGGAGCCACAGACCCCCTGCAGCCCACCCACAGCAGCAGCTTCCTTCAGCATCTCCTCATAGCAGCCGGGACGCAAGACCAGAATGGTGGAGTTGGACATACAATCTTCCACAAAGTCACTGGGCAAACATGAGGGACGCAGTGCAGGAAGCCCTGGGCCAGCACCACTAGCACGGTCTGTTTGAATGGGTGTGACAGTAGCCTACGGATGCTACCCTCGCTTGGGCAGTACTAGCTCTCTGGGAGAAACTGGCCATTCCCAACCCATAACCCCAGGAGGAGATTCCAAACTCCTGAGAGCCTCACCCACAGGACCTGAGTCCAGGGGACAGGCTGACCCCACTCCAGTACCCACCTCTTCCTACAAGGTCACAGGTGCACTAAGTGCAGGGAGGGGTAGGAAAGGCCAGCTGAATCCCAAGTGCCACACAGTCCTCTCAGTCTGGTGGGCTTTTCCTGTGTGAGGAAAGGAGCCCAGCACAGGTGAGCTGGAGCCAAGACAGGATCAGGTATGCAAAGCCACAGAAAAAAGTGACACTTCTTTCTGAAATCCGTTTATAAGAAAGTGACATTCATTTTAGCAGGAAAGCAATCACAATTCCCCAGCATTAACAGTGGCCAGTAACTACAAACACACGTTTCTCCTGGCACCAAGGAAGCCCATTCCTCTGGTTGATTCACCTCTAGCTGGGACTACAGTGCTGATTTATAAACTGATGTGATCAGGGACTCCCTGGTGGCACAAGGAGTTGAGTGCCACACTATGAATCATTCTCAGCCACTTCAGCAAGAGTTCAATCCCCAGCAAGGGAGGTGACTCACATGGCATGGCAGACCTCTCCTGCCTCACCCACTGCCCCCTCAGCAGTGTACCTTGGTCAGTCTGTTCTGTTTCCCACTCTGTCTCTGGTGAATCGTCTCACTCCCCACACCTCTGGCCTGTACTCCAGTTCTTGTTCACATAAATAAAATAAAAATCTTTAAAAAAAAAAGTGACATGATCAACTTTCTGGTACATATGACAGAAGAGCTCCCTCCCAAGAAGCTTTTCCTAAATAACCTCTAACTCAAAACTGGTGCAGAAAGAACAATCCAGAATTCCCAAATGTGCCCTTTCCTCGTCGCCCACAACTCTGTCATTTTGAGGGCACAGTAGGAATCACCCTGCAGGTAACACTGATATCTGAGGATCACAGCACCCAAGTGCCAGGTTCATATTCTGGTTCTTTCTATCTGTGTGCTGCTGGGGAGTTGCTTAAACTCTCTGGGCTTCCTTTAGTGCTTCTGTAAAGTGCAAGTAATACTAACTCTTGCTTGACCACCTGTGCAGACACAGCAAGTCCTGCAGGTAAAGGGAGGGCAGGGGCACCCCACAGGCAGAAAGCATTTTCCATTTGGAGGTAGAGCAGGCAGTCAGGGAACACCTCCAGTTATTCCCATGAGCATCTACAGAGCCATCCGGACATGGAGACCCTGCTGTGGGCCAGTGATGGAGTGCTAATAGGAACCACTGACTCAATCAACACCCACTTTTTAGAAACACCTATTGGGGGAAGGGAGCTGCAGAGAGGACTGTGTGTGGTGGGAAGAGGGGAACCTTCACAGGCCCATGCAATGACCTGGAAACAGCCTCATGAGGATGCCCGGAAGAGGAAATGACAGACAGTTCCAGAAACACCACAGAACAAGGTGGGCTGGGAGGGCCAGGAGCCCACAGCCCAAAGACAAGATGCTGAATTCTGCCTCCGGCCCCTCATACCCCACAGCTGAGATGTGCAGGATCTCAAAATAACCACGCAGGACTAGGCCCAGATTGCTCACGCCTCTCAGTCCACATCTTACCATAGAGTCTTTGCCACTTTTTACCCTTCATCTTGTTGTAAAAAGAAAGATTATTTTCTAATGACTTAATTTTTCCCTCGGGTGCAAGTTTTACATTAAGTCCAGCTCACCAGCGAGAAGGCCCTGGTGCAGGCGCAGAGGGATGGACTTCCTGGCTGCCAAGTACCACCCATCCTTCTGGATCAGTTGAAGGTGGCCACAGCCTGGAGCCACATTGCACGTGACTACGCTGTTGGGTAAGCAGGCTGATCCACGTCATTTGCAAGCCCATGTGAGAGCACATGCTTTTCATTTTCATTACTTTCAATAAAAAGGAAGGTGTTTGCAGGCGAATGTCCTTTTTCTATAAGAAAACACACATGGTACATGCTGACCATCTGGCATCCTCTCAGGGACAGAACAAAGAGGGTCTCTTCTTCTGGGGTGGAATGTCGGCCTTTCAAGTTGGGGGTGATTTGACAAAGTTTTGCAAAAGTCTCCCAGGCCTCCCCTCCAAGGCTGAAATGGGGAATGGTCAGAACAGAATGGGAATTTTATTTATTCCAGGCTCTTAGTGTGAGGACAGAAGGGAACCAGAGTCAAGTCAAATGCAGATAGGGCTCACTTGTCCCCCTGGGGTTACATGGCCTGCTAGGTCCCTCCAGAGCAGCATCAGTCATGTGGAGCTCAGACACAACAGTCTCTGCCTCCTCCCCATCCCCACCCCCACCCCATCTCCACAGGCCCACCTGGGGTGGAGGCAGCTAAGTAAGTAGTTTTCAGGCGTGACGAAATGAATTGTCTTGTTAGAAATTCATGAACCAAAACAATATCTAAAAACTCATGCTTTCAACTAACAGAGACTTATCTAATCCTTCCCATAGCTGGTACACAGGACAAGGACCTACACTCCCCACTTTGGAGGCCAGCACACCCAGTCCTGAGGATTTGACTGACTGGAAGGGATGAGAAGGTTCAGACAGGGCTCCCAGCAGCTGAACGTCAGGTGGGAGAGTGCCAGGAGTAGGGGAAGGCCATTGGGCCTGGCATCTTGAAGGGGTGGACTTGCAGGCGAGCAGAAGGGAATGTGTGAGAGCCAGAGGACACTGAGACATATGTCAGCTTCTAAACTTGCCATCCCAAGGATTCTCCTTGTGGATGTTTGTTAACTCATTCAACAGAGAAATAGAAATGAAGAAAAATGAAAGCTCAGCCTCACCAGGTGAACCAAAGACACTGCAAAAATGTAACGGCAAGTAGGACTCACTAGCTATCACTAATTGCCCGGCCCAATGAAGCACTTCCATCCATCACTCAAAAGCAGAGGGGAAGCCAAGGCTTTCTGGTACCAACATACGCACTTATGCTGCATCATCTGTTTGCATGGCCACAAGGTCATGAGACTCTGTTCTCTCTGTGTACATGAGTGCAAATCAATTCTAGCAGGACACTGAAATATAAGAATGTCTCGAATTCCTGAAGACCTTGGTTTGAAAGAACATCCAAACTCCAGAGCACACATAATTAACTCCACGCTGGACTGGCAGCTAAGTTGAATGAAGGTGGGCATATAGTGAGAATTAGAGCCTTGAGCTGTGTTGGTCTGGTTTCTTGGAGTCAAAGCATCCCCTGGAGAAGGAGGAGATGGGGGAGATGCTGTCCACCAGATGCTATCCCCTAAGATACACTCCACCCTCAGCCCAGCACCTATGGGTACAACCAATCTGGAAAGGGGGTCTTTGCAGACATTGTCAAAGAAGAGGCACTCAGGAGGAGGGGCCTGACCACAGCGGGGTCCTCACAGTTAAGAAGAGGCACAGCAAAAACAGCCAGTGATGCAGACTGATGAGGGACGCTCAGCAGTCCAGGACTGTCAGCAGCTGGAGGGGGCCAGCAGACCCTCCTGGGGAGCCTCAGACAGCACCTCAACTCTGCACTTCAGGCCACAGAGCTGTAAGACAGTACATTTTTTGTTGTTCTAAACCAAAGAACACAATTTGGATAGCATCTTATTAGCCCCAGGAAACTGGGCTCTACCCTTGGGACAAAGATAGGTCATTTGAAATAAGTGGCATGGCTTCACCAGGTGTAGTTTCCAATTCCACCTCTGCTCTTGCTGCTCCTGCTGCCTGGGCACCATGAAGCACCACAGCCCTGAAAAGGAAATTGTCTCTCCACACTGTAATCTGGATAAAAAACCTCTTCTACTAGGACTTAACTATTGGGAAAGCCTTGCATTCTAGAAGCTTCTGGACAGCCATCATGGCTTTGTGCTATGACGAGCACCCTGGTATGCCCTTCGGGAGAACGTGCCCCTCACACATGGCCACTTATTTCATTAAAAAGTAAAAAGTATCCATTAACTTGGCCTAACACAACCA
This sequence comes from Galemys pyrenaicus, assembly GCA_019455555.1. Classification (NCBI taxonomy): domain Eukaryota; kingdom Metazoa; phylum Chordata; class Mammalia; order Eulipotyphla; family Talpidae; genus Galemys; species Galemys pyrenaicus. The sequence continues at coordinate 10,625,201 of JAGFMF010011684.1, forward strand.
CGCAAGCGCCTTATGTACTAATGTTGGCAGTAGAAGGCCATAATGCCACCACTAATTTTGCTTTCAAAACTGCTCAAGTATTTTTAACTCATTTAAGAAAATAAGACATAGCAGCAGCAACCCTCCCACCCTTCCCTTGCCTTCCTGTCATTCTGTCAAAGGGAAAGTTTTTGTATTAGAGCAAAACAGTCCAAGGGAGAGAGCAGGCGGCCCAGACTGCCATGTGAGCCACAGCTGTGCCACCAAACAGCTGGGGCCAAAATCTTGGCAATTTGCTGCCTGACTTCACTCAGAGTTTTTGGAAACATCCATAAAATATCAATTTTAAATATTTTCCCCCTGGAGCAGCCACACAGACCAGACATCCACTACACAGGGACACTGGCAGCAGTGGAGAGCGAGAAGGGGGACCTGGAGAAAGGGCCCCTGAAGCTGAATTAAAATAAAAGGACAGAAATGCTCCACTCGGCCAGCTGTGGGAGAAAACCTCCTAGAGGTTCTTCCTGCTGCATTTCTGTTCTTCCCATAGCAACTCCTTCCAACGCATTCCTGACCCATCCTTACACGTGCTGCCCTCTCACCTGCTGCTGCTTTCCTGGGTGCATGCAGCAGAGTACTTCTCTTCCCCTCATCAGAGCTGGCCCACCACTCTGACCAGCACCTGATACACCCCCACACACTGCTCCCTGGGATCTAATGAGAGGTTTTAATGAAAGGCATCAGGAGGGTGAGATGGTGCAAATGGGTCTCTGGTCCTGCACCCTGGACCTTTGGGTCTGGGTAAACCTGTGGGGTGGGATTGCCCTGCACACATCAAACATCCGCACAGCAGCATCACTGGCTTAGAGGATAGCAGAGCCCTTTCCAGGCTGTTACCTGCATTGGACAAATGTCTCCTGGGGTGAAATTACCCCCTGCTGAGCACCACAAACAAGAGCCAGTCAGAGTCAGAAGCCCAGATTCAAGTCCCTTCCCTGCTGTCCAGCAGCTTGGTTCCCATACTTTTCTGCCCCCATTTAGGATCCCCTTCAGTGTGGCTTCTCGTGCACCATCTACTGACTCCCTGGAAGATGCCCAGGGCTTGGTCACAGCTGAAAACTACTGATGAGGATACAGAATCTGCAGCCCACACTGGGCCCACATACCCCACTGAAGGAAACTGCCAGTGGCTGCAGGTGGGGAAGCCCCGAGTTAGAGGTGTGCCTGTCCTAAAGGACTCTGCCTTCCAGTTATGGTCACTGTCTACAAGGAGAGCCTCAATGTGAAGAACTGTGGGTTTCCAACACACGTGCGGAACATGCCTGTTGAATGATGTCATCACATGGCTAGAAAGTCAGTGTCATGTGCCTCACAGTGCCTGTGAGGAGGTTGCTCCAGACCAGTCCATGGACAGGCAAGAGGGGTCCTTGGCAGCTGGTTCCAGTCCCAGAGAGATTCTGGAATAGCTGGGAACTCAGGGACCAGGAAAAACAAGATACAAGGCTGCAAGGTGACACATCCACCCAGACCCAAACATAACATGTAAGTATAGGTCAAAGTGAGGCCTGAGATGCACCTAGTGGCCAGCAGGTCCATCAACTCCCCATGGGCACTGCTGAGCAGCCTTGGCCAAGGGCACCTCTAGGCGTTCACAGTGTGGGCCATGTGCGCCACAAGGGAGCACATGAGGAAACCACAGAAACCTCCCACACCTTACCTGGTCCCAGGGAGAGACAGTGCCGCCGAAGCACATGAACAGGTAGCCCATGGCCACTAGGCAGATCCAAATCACCAGCGAGAAAAGGCGGAGCAGCTTCTTGAACACAGACTCGATGCAGACGAGGATAAATATCGCAAAGAAAATCGCCAGGGCAGTGGGGACTGTTACGAGAAATGCCACGTGGTTTTCAACTTCCTAAGGAGAAAAAAGTACAGAACAAAGGCACAATTCAGAAACAATCACCGTAACGATTTATATCAGCATGTCATTGACATTAATCAATACCAAATATAGTGAGTTGTAAACATTATTTCACAAGTAGAACTGTTTACACTTCTGAAAATGTATGTTTCCTATTATATAATCACGCTTTTTACACAAACAGCCTGTACTAGATGTTTAAATTATGCAATATAGCTGGACTATCAAATCCAATTTTGCCTAATACAGGGAGAAATTACTTATATTGAAAAAATGATTGTAAAAGCACAGAGCAACAGGATTAAATCAGACAACCAACTTCTCTGTGGGGATTCGGAGTCAGAGATGACTGAACTTACAAAATGAAGGCTTCTAAGGGAATTTGAAATGTTTCGTTAAAAAATAAAAGGAAAGTCTATCTATGTCTGTAAACTGATGAGCTCTTATTTTAATGTATGATAATTAATGTTTTAATGGAGTCACAGGTTAATAGAAAAGGGTCAGGAAGCACTAAATATAGAGAATGAGAGCAGGAAAACCCAGAAGGCGCCATTTGGCCAGTTTCTTGCCCACCTGTCTAGCTCCAATAGCAAACAAAAAAAAAACACGGGGTGTGGAGGGGGGGCATTTATTAGAAGTCTTTTACTAATGCAACTTTTAAAATCCACTTTGGTGCCCCAGTGCCCACTTTCCTGCCACACACACAAGGGCACACTACTCTACACAATCTCAGCACAACATAGCTATACCTTCCTCCTTCTACTCTGCAGTAGGGACACAGGCTGCAGCATCTGCGAAAGAAGCTGCTGGAACCTTGCTGTGAACAGCTCTCACTATCGTCTTTAATCCTTATGCAAATATTCAGTTCTCAGTGAGCTACAAGTTGTCCACACTGAGCTGTGCTCTCACCTGCTAAGCCCAGACAGCACCAAGTCACAGCACTGCATGGTATTGTTCATATCTGCACTACACATTCTTCCTAAAAATGTACCTTGTTCTTAAATTCTCCAACAAAATACATTTCTTCAGGGGAAAAAATATTTAGTTACTCAATGAACCCACATGAGTTCTAGACAACTAGCTTTTAAATGTCTAAAAGGCAACCCTGGCCTATGTGTTCTGGCTTTTCCAAACACTAGACCCAGGCACTTCAAACACCAGGCCCCAGCTCATTCTGTCCACTGCAGCCCTAACTTCCCACTGAGATGGCCACACCCAGATGCCCAATCACCCACCCAGGGAAATGTAGCAGCAGGGTTGGCAAGCCAATGACCAGGTGGAACCCATTACACCAAGGAGAACGATGGGGGCCCAGGCATCCCTCAATGCACACCACTTCCCTTTCTTGCTCACAACTGTGTTAAGTGATACCTGGAAAGAGACAACAGCAAAAACAACCAAATACGTGTGTACACATGTGTGCATACATGCACGTGTACATATTGGTGTGCGTGTGTGGGCATGTCTGTGTATAAACAAATAAAAATACAGCTGCTGGCACTCTTACACACACTAAACTCCTTACTAACAATCCTAAGATGGATTGTTACTTACTAACAATCCTAGAAGAGGTATTGGGGTTGGCCCAACTTTACAAATGAGAAAACTGAGACCCCAAGACCCAGTCAGTTGCCACTGTTGGACAGCTGGTGGAGAGCACTGGGTACACTCTGGAGACCAGACCACAGCTCTGCCCTCTGCCTATGCAGCGGCAGCAGTGCCCAGCAAGCTAGACCATGTAGAGTTGGCCCTTGAGTGGCCAAGGAGCTTGTGTTTCCAAAACTGGGCAAAGTGAAGAGGACCAAGTGCAATAACCTGTTCCCTCCCTTGTGGTCACTCTTCCCCAGGACTAAGCGCCAAAGCTGCACCCTCCCTCAGACACACCTGATGATCCTGGCAAAAGGGGACAAGCTGTGAGGGCTCCAGCACTCAGACCCTCCCTGCCCAGGAGGGCTTGGGACTGACATTGTGATTATCACACACACAGCTGTGAAAACTGATTTATTTTCAGCCTCCCAAAGTGGACTTGACTGAACGAGGACAGATGACTAACAAGTAAGCAACAGGGCAGGTATGTACTGGGTATGATGCTCGACTTACTCATTAGTCCAATGATCATCAATTTTACCGATTCTTATTCCTCCAGAAAATCGTGCAAAAATATGCATGACTATAATGTGAAAATTAGTGACAAGAAGACCAGAAGTAGAGGAACAAATGGAATAGCCTATGGGAGTTTTCTGAGCTTCTCTTCAACGATCTGCCTCCAATTGTGCCTTCTGCAGAGGGTACGTAGGAGGGCTTGACGTCATCTTGGGTTTGAGATATTGGAGCCTCGCTCTCACTTTTTAAAAAATTTAGTATCAGGGCCCTCCCTGGGGTACAATGGGTTAAGTAGCACACTATGAAGCAAACCGCAGCCACTGCAGCACAAGTTCGGTCCCTGCCGCCAGCCAGGGAGGGGACCCACATGGCGCAGCAGACCTCTCCTGCCACACCCGCTGCTCCCCTCAGCAGTGTGTTTCAGTCAGTCTGCCTGTTCTGCTCCCCACTCTGTCTCTGATGGATCCTCTCACACACCCCCACCCCACCACAACTCTGGTCTGAATCAGTGCTTCTATGCAAAAATAAATAAAATCTTAAAAAAAAAAATTAGTGTCAGTGTCTCAATGCCTGAGAAGGGAGCTGGCTGCAGGTGATGTTGCTAGTGGGTACTGCAGATAGTGCCAGGGTCCCCTAATATTCTCAGTGCTTTCCTTTCCTTTAAAATCAGAACAAAAAAAAAACCCAAGCTTTTAGGGTCAAAGATCATATACATATCATGCCAGCACAGCTGTAAACGCTAATTTTGAATTAGGACACTAATCACAAAGGACCTCCATCACAAAGCCACCCTAGGGAGGTTGTAGAACTCTTCTCCCAGGCGCATGACATCACAGGTAGGTCCCCCACACCAGAGAAGGCCCTTCAATTTCAAACAGCACCCCAGCCTGTGAGGAACTGGATCCCAGGTGGCCAGTGGCCAGGATGGTCAGCCTTGACCCTGGCCAGCCCTGTACCCCCTGAAGAAAGGGGATTCTTCTAGACAGAGAATAGCCATCAGATTATTTTGCATTTGCATTTTGAACTCTAATCCCAAGTAAGTTTTCATACAGACTTCTCTACAACATGGAATCTGTTATAGGGCATTGAGGAATAAACAGTAGCGTGTTCACTCAAGCACATGCTATGAACCACATTTGCCCTCCATCTTGCTGTTTGCATCACCTCTTTTTTGGGAGGTGAAATAAATGAAATGTAGGTATGCCTGGGGCCTGGGACTGCCTGGTCTCCTCCCTCCCCTACTCTGTTCCTGGGGGACAGAGAATAGATGGAACCACAGGCACCCCCTGGGGCTGTGTTCTCACCAGCTAGACAGATTTTCAAAATTCAATCTAAAACAAACAGAAGCCTAAAGGAAAGCAAACTAAAATGTGAAAAACATCGTCACTCTAAAAGAAATTTGTTCATGTCCCCCACCCCCTTTGTGGGGAAAACTTAAATATAATGCAAACTAAATGAAACATACTAAAGTGCTTTAGTAGGAAGCTGTGAGCATGGTGTCAGCATGATGGTAATGGTTCCTCTTGGGACCATCATTGCAAACACTTTGTCCTTTTGTTTTCATGCATTTTCTGCTAATTTTGAATACCTTCTAATTGCTAGGCCGACTGGACACCCCTGCCTTTTATTTATTATGTGACAATTCCTTTGTGTCTCAGAGGCTTTTCCAGGTCAAAGAGGGCAAAAGATCATCTGTCTTCATTCTTTTCCAAATACATTTTTCATTTTTTGTTAAACTGCACTACTTTTCATTGAGATGATAAAGGAGAGTCTAAGGTGAAATACTACTTTTGCATAAAAAAGATATCTGGATAAAGGGTTTGAAGACCACACTTGGAAGGTAGAAACCCATCTCCATCCCTTACTACTGTGTGACCCAGGGTAGAAGTCAACTTGGTTTGACAATGAAGCAAAGCCCATGCAGAGCATGAGGACAGGCTGGCACTGGGGTCATGGACAGCAGGTAGGGACATGGTAGACTCTGTACCCCCTTCTCCCGGAATGCCATGAACCAGAATCCAGATTGCAAGGCTGCTGGGAAGAGGGAGGAACACTGCAGCCATGTGTGGGGAGCAGGAGAAGGAGGAAGACATGGTAGGCCACGCCCAGCCTCTGCTCCCTGCAGCTCGTGCTCTTTGGCCCAAGCTCCCTTTCCACCATGGCGGCTGTCACCCTGGCCATGAGGGCCAGCCTCCTTGAACTTCAGGTTGCTCCTCTGTCCCGGCTCTCTGGGCCCTGCTTGGCCTTCCTGCTGGGATGTGCCCAAGACTCATCCTGGCAGCCTTGCTCCTAGGCCGTGGCTGCTCAGTTCTGGACCTGACCTGTCTGGCTGGGCATTTGCCCACAGGGGAATGGATGATTTCAGTTTGATCATGAGTCTCTGTTTTGAAATCCTCTTTCTTCACTCTACTCTTCATCTTTCTCTACCTTTAAAACCTTCAAGTCATTAGAGTGTGATGACTCTTCTTTGTGTGCGCACAAGGTGGGAGGTAGGGGGAAGGAGGCATGGAATTTTAGAACAGGCAACTTGGGGTTTTCCCTTTCACAGTCTGGGATCTCGGACACCATTTGGTTCTACCTGGTGTCAGTTTTGATTCTCTGGGCAGCAATGAGCTTGTGGTATCAGTTGGATATCAGTTTTGGTACAATGGCAGGGAAACAGTCACTTGCGGGGAGTCAGCCCCCTAGGAAGAGCTTGATGCCCTGTAACACTGACACCATAAGCACGTGTGTTTCCTCTAGTGTGTCTGTGACTTTCTGCTTCAGATACATGTGATTATTGACCCTTAAATAGAAACCTGGCTTGGACCTGTGGAGGTGTGTGTGTGTGTGTGTGTGTGCGCGCACAACTCACTTCTAGTCATTAGTTCAGAGGTTTTTTCTTTGTGGGAGTAAGCAGCTCTTGCTTCTCTTCTCTCTAAGTCCTACTTGTTGAAGCCTTCCTTTAAACGATGGCATCTGAAACCACATGGCAACTTCTTGGCTCGATAGTTCCAAGATGGCATCTGAAGTTTTGTAGCAAAGTAATTTCCCTTTCTTCTTCAAGGCGAGTATGAGATGTCCAAGATGGTGCCTGACACCATATGGTCTCTGAAACTCTCTTTCTGCCCAGAATTCCAATTCTTTGCTTGTGGTCTCCTGAGATGTTCGCATTCAATCTGTGTTTTCCTTTCTAGCATGGGTTAAGTTCTATGATGCTGGATTTTTACTTATGACTATTCCCTGACCTCTGCTGAATGCAAAACTAAGGAACTTCAGCTGATTTTTGCAACTCAGCTTGACAATTGTTCAAATCCATGCTTGGGGGTTGAGAATAATTTGGGCAGATGAAGCCTCTGAGAATTCAGAAACAGGAAAGTCAGTTACTGAGTTTATACAGAAAACACAAAGAATACAGATTTAAGTTAGTGCCTTCTGCTGGAAAAGAGATAAGCAAGGGGCCTCCCTGGTGAGACAGGGGTTAAGTCTCAGCGCTATCACTACTCTCACCACTGTGGCAGCCTGAGTTTGATTCCCAGTCAGGGATCTGACCCACATGACATAGCAGACCTCTCCTATCTCACCCACTGTTTCCCCTCAGCAGTGTATTTCAGTAGATCCACCTGTTCTGCTCCCTGCCCTGTCTCTGGGGAATCCTCTCACACCCATGGACTTCTGGCCTACATCCCAGTTTTTCTATGCATATATACATAAATAAATCTTAAAAAAAAGACATAAGCACATCAAGTCTTCCTGGAAGAGGCCCTTCCAGAGAGAAGCTTACAGATTAATACCAAAATACAAACATGTACCCAGCCATGAAATTAACCTCTCACTGAAAAGACAAATTATGGGGTACAGATATTTGCTCCCCTATAGAAGCGAACTGTTCTTAGAGGAAAAGAATGATCAATCAACATCTTAAAACAGAAATCAGCAAAAATGAGGTGTCACTAAAACAGGGTCCTCAGAATAACAAATGCTTTAGATTCCTAGTGATCATAGATATGGAAAATGACAGTAACATCAGAGAACAGAGAATGGCTGTAGATGACAGACTTACATGAACCAAGGCTGACATTTCTTTTTTTTTTTTAAAGATTTATTTATTTATGCATACAAGCACTGGGGTACAGGCCAGAGGTGTAGGGAGTGGGTGAGAAGATTCACCACAGAGAGCGGGGAGCAGAACAGGCAGATCAACAGAAGTACACTGCTAAGGGGAGCAGCAGGCACAGCAGGAGCGGTCTGCCGCACCATGTGGGTCTCCTCCCTGGCCGGCAGCAGGGATCGAACTCATGCTGTAGTGGCTGAGGTTTGCTTCACAGTGCGTTGCTTAACCCACTGCGCCACCAGGGCGGCCCCTAAGGCTGACATTTCTAAGATGATCACACACCATGAATCAATCAGGTGCAAACACACAGAATATGTAACTTGGAAAAATTATAAATGAAACTATGTAAGTAAAAGCTGAACAGTTGGGCTACATAGGGGAAAAAAGCATTAAGAAGAAAATTAGTGAACTGGAAGATAAACCAAACTGTTTATATACAAAGCAACAAAGTAATACCAGGGATGAAAACCATAACAAGACAAAGAATGAGAGAAAAAGAAGAATAGGAAGGTGTAGTACATGTCTGTCTGAAGTCCTCTAAGCACATAACAAAGAGACCCAAGATAACAAAGAGGTATCTAAAGATAGTGAGTTGAGGACCATCTGTAATTAATGAAAACTAATGTAACACTGGTGAAGAATCTGTATTTTGAATTCCTCTCTCTCATCTTCTCTCTTTGAGCCTCCTGCCCTTTGAGTCTCTCAATGATTCAACTCCTTGAGAACACTAGAGTCACATTTCTTGGCTTTCTTTCTATACACAGGTGGCATGAACCCCTAGAATGGGCAATGTGGGCTTGGGGTCTCTGGGTATTTCTCATTTCCATCTCCTATCAGTTTTGGTTTTCCAACTGGAAATGAACTTCCTGGTAACACTAAAACTCCAGGGAGCAGTTAGACAAAAGGGAATAAAACACATAAATACACATGATTATAAAAATGCAAAATACTAGTGCTGAAGGGAAGGCGCTAAGTGTGGTTAAAAGAAAGGAATCACCACCCACCAAGAACAACAGAGTGAGAGCAGAAATCACAACAGTGCAAGACAGCAATGGCAAGTTTTTGCGCAAAACATAACAGCTTTGTAAAGTCAAGAAAACATTTCATTAAATGGGAGAAGAAATATTTACAGATAAATCATTTTAAGAAACCATCTCTAAAAGAACTTCTAAGAAATTAAATAACTCTAAAAAGAATATAGGAGAGAAAGAAGTGAACAAATATAACAGAAAACATACTGGTAAGGCCAAACACACAGTCTTTAGTTGAAATAATAAAAGTGAGTGTCTAACTTCTAGGCTTAGAAAGGCAGAATTCAAATATTTAATGATATGACTAGTTGTCAGGAGAAAAAAAAACTGAGGACAAAGTACCCCAGAGTTATTAAATGATTTAAATGACCAACTTGAAATCATAATTAGGTCAAAATGTCAAGGGTTTCCACTGAAAGAATACAAATAAAATTTATAAATCACTGGAGGAAAAGTGTGAGGGAGAGAGAAGGGAGGAAAATCAAGTCAAAAAATAAAAGAGAAGAAAGGAGGAGGAATTAGGACAAGAGATGTCAAAGAACTAAACAGTACAACAATGTATAAATATCTAACAGGGGCCTCCCCAGTGGCACAAGGGGCAAGTCTCAGCACTATGAAACTATCAGCAGCCACTGTAGCATGAGTTTGACTTCCTGCCAAGGAGCTGACCCACATGGCACAGCAGATCTCTCCTATATCACCTGTTGCTCCCCTCAGCAGTGGATCTCAATCTGCCTTTTCCGCTCCCCACTTTCTCTGCGGAATCTTCTTCCCTTCCCCCTCTGCACCTCTGGTCTACATCCCAGCTCTTGTATGCATAAATAAATAAATCTTTTAAAAAATACAATCGGGCCTCCATGGTGGTGCAGTGGGTTGAGTGCTGCACTGTGAAGCATCCACTGCATAGCAGTGTGAGTTCGATCCCTGGCCAGGGAGGGAAACCACATGGCGCAGCAGACCTCTACTGCCTAGCCCGCTGCTCCCCTCAGCAGTGTGTTTCGGTCGATCTGCCTACTCTGCTCCCCACTCTGTCTCTGGTGAATCCTCTCACTTCCTGCAACTCTGGCCTGTACCCTAGTTCTTGTATGCATAAGTAAATAATCTTATATATATATATAAAATCAACAGTCACAATGACATAAATCTGTCTAGTTCAGACTTATGCACTAGACAGATTCTCAGATTGGCCTGAAAACAAATGCTATTTACAAAGTAAGCAAAAAGAGACAGATTGTTGAAAATAAAGAGATGATAGAGTTACCTTAATACCTTATAAAATATTCATTCAATAAAATATAAATTTAAGGATATTCAATTCCTAGACAATTATATCAACTTAAACATATATAAACTCAATAAATTAGTTTCAGAATATATAAAGAAAAATATCAGGCTAGAAGGAAAGTTATCTACTGAGTGGGGAATCTCAGCATTCCCCATCCAAGTGCTGATAGGACAAAGAACAAAAACAAACAAGTTGAAAAACACTTGAATGTCACAATTAGAAAGCTAGAACAAACTGACAGATATAGAAACCCATGTCCAATCTTAGGGGATCAATATTCTTCTCAAGTGCACATGGAATATTTACTAAAATCTTGTGCTGGGCAATTTGTAAAGCATTTCAAAGATGAGATACAGACACCCATATTCTCTGATCACAAGAAATGCAAGTGAGAAAATCATAATGAAAACATCTAATAGAAATAACCACACATTTGTAACATATAAAAACATAACTCTCAATCACTTTTGGATCAAAGAACAAATTGTAGCATTGCTTTGGTAAGAATGGGAATGGAATGCATGGATGCAGTGGTCAGGGGGAACTTGGTCATTTGCAAGCTTGAGGTGAAAGTCACAATGTCACTTTGGTCTGTGGGCATCCCGCTTCTCACAAACACCTTCTCTCTATGGCTCCTGGTCACAGCTGATAGAAGAGGAAGCATGTGACCAGGTGGAGAGGCCCCTGCACTGCCTGTCAGTTGTCTACCAGCAGGGACCACTGGATACATACTCCAGTGAAGTCAGCCTCCAGACACCCTGGAGAGGCATGGGGGCAAGGGTGAGCTGCCAAAGCTGATCAAATAGCTGCGCTGGGAAGAAAAGAAATAATGTCGTTTCCAATCACTAAGCTCTGTGGTTGTTTATTTGTTTCTGGATGTATGTGTGTGTGTGTGTGTGTCACTTTGTTTTTGGTATACAGCAGTAGATAACTAGAATATTTACTCTTGCCAATGAAGAATGAAAGAAAATGTCACTTGAATGTGCAAGGTGTTGATTGTAAGAGCTAAAACACTGTTCTTCCCCTCTGGAGCAATCAAAACAGAAGGATGTCCTTCTTCCTGAATCTCTGAGTGATTGCCAAGAGATAGTCTCACTGCTAAATCATACTGTGTCATTGAGCAAAAGATAAAGCTTTGCTGATTATCTTAAGATACTATGATACCCTAAGTCTCTTAAGCCTGAGACAGGAAGACTTTGGAACTGTTTCCATAGCACAATCTATAACACAACCCTGAGTCTCCCACCCCTTGATTTTCTGAGAGGGTTGCTGGGACTAAAGGGCAGAGCAGGACTGGCCATGAACTTTAAAAGACAGAACAGGCAACTGAGCTTGGGGCTTTATCAGCTAGCTCACCATTGTCCCTCTCACCCACCATGGGGCTGGGGCTCTCCCTGCTGGCTTCACACCTCCTCCTCTGAGGGCTCTTTTAACTGCCTCCAGCCTGCAATTGTGGGTACTTGGACCCCAGGCTCATAACCCCAGTAACCTGACACCAGGGTGTATGCTTTCCAATAAATATTCTTCAGTGTTCTCTCCCTGTTCGCACTTTTCCTTACTCCTGTGTAAATAAATACCATTTTTATTTCTTCTTTGGGTCATATCCTTCATTCTGGAGCAGGAAGTTCAGGACTCATCAACCAGGTCATTCTTGGCCCCCTGGGTTTGACCTGTTTCAAATCTAATATGTTCTGACTGATACAAGAGATAATACAATAAGAACAAAAATAAGTACAGTAGAAAAGGATTGCAACTGAGATCAACATAGACAAAAAAGACGGCAACTGAAAGACAAAGCAGACATGAGATTATGTAAGGAAAAAAAAGCACATAAATATTATGAATAAAAACCAAAGTTAGAGTATGTGTGAATATTAAAATGCAAAGGCAAATTCTCTCATTTATTTTATCAGACTAGTAAAATTTAATTTTTGAAGAGACAGTTTGATAAAGGTGTATTCCAAATTCGTTCCCCCAAAGAATTTATTTGCAAATTCTTTTTTAAAAAAAGTCAGCACATCACATCTAACATTTTATAAGAGATAACATGAAAATTGAGTTTGTCTTAGGTATAAAAACTTGTTTCATATTCAAAAATCTATAGTTACTACTCATTGGACTGACATTTTAAAATCTAAAAAAAAGCATACAATCACTTCAAATTAGTAAAGCTCATCACCCAATCACATTTAAACTTTTCAAAAAAAATAACCTCTTTGAGAAAGAGAATCTCAATGGATATAAAAGAAAAAAAAACACTAACTTAAATGGATAAATTATGATAGGATTCTCTTTAAAATTGGGGGAAACTCAGGGATACCAATAATCACCAGTTCTGTCAATATCATGTTGTAGGTCCTAGCTAGCACGATAATACAAGAAAAAGAAATTAAAGACCTCACTACCGGAGAAGAGGAAATAAAACCCTCCTTATTTGCAAGTGATCTGGTGGTCTCTGTAAGAGGCCTCGAGGGGCCAGCACTTCAGCGACTACTAATAAAAAGGAAATGAGAGAAGTTGCCTGGACATAAATCATTATTCTGAATTCAGTTGTGCATACTCTACAACAGCAACAAAATAATAAAAATCATCATTTTTTTTATCAATAGCATTTTTTAATTAACATTTTTATTATATATATTTGACATCAATTGTAATCCCCATGTATTCCCCATCACCATATCATCAGCGCACCATCACCTCAGTCCCCCATGTTCCCATCTGCCCTCAACCCTCCCTCTCTTCCCTCCCCACTAAGTGTCCCCAATTTGTCCTTGTCTTTTCATTTTTGGTTCTTGTGTCTTCATTGTTATTATTATTATTATTGTTGTTGTTGTTCTTATTCCTTTCCTTGATCCCTATTTGGTTCCCTTATATTCCTCCTAGGGGAGGAACCATCTGGTATTTTTCTTTTGCCTTCTGACTTACTTCGCTGAGCATAATCCCTTCCAGTTCCATCCATGTTGCTATGAATGCATCTAGTTTTTCTTTTCTGATTGCTGAATAGTATTCCGTCATGTATATGTACCATAGCTTCCCAATCCACTCATCTGTTTTTGGGCATTTAGGTTGAGAAATCATTATTTTAAAACATCATTTCCAGTAAGCCAACATGCTACAAAACATCTTCTTAAAGAAGAGAATATAGTAAGTTGTAAAACTTGATGGAGGCACACAAGGAATTGATGTCATAAATATGTCATAATATGTCATAAATGTTGACTCTCAATAATGAATCTACAGATTCAATGGGACATGAGCAGAGCCCCTCACAAACCATGTGTATGTAAGAGATTGACATATGACATGTGGGGGATGGTGTAACTAAAATATAGCAGTAAAAATTCATTCTCCATAAGAAAGAATATGTAAATGGACCTCGATCACTACCACACACCATACATACACATGAACCTGCATATATATGTACAAATATATGTCTATATATGTGTATATATATACAGATACACAGGTATACACCGTGTGTGTGTGTATCACATACAACATAGGTTATAAAGGCCAGAAAATGATAGAAAGTGCAATCTGAATCCTACTCTACTTCTAAGGGCGAGGAGGTGCATACTGCATACAGGCTGAAATACTGGTGGGCTATTCTAGCTTGGACTGGGATTGCAGGTGTTCATTACCATATAAATAAACAAGCAATCCAGAGAGATATCACTAAGGATGGAGCTCAAAAATCAAGATTCGTCAAATTAATCAAACAATAAACCCCATTCTGTGCACCTCAAGGCTAATGCTAAGGAACATGTGAAACAGGTTTAAATTAACTACAAGTCCACAACGTTAAAGAATTAAATATCGGATCCACACTGTGTCTGAACTCCACCATTGCCTCATCTGTTCTTTCATCTGTATTTACCTGATCTCTTTATTTTCTGAATTTTTCACATCAATAGTTTTCACTAGTTCTAGCAATGAAAGAGTCTAGAACTCTGTTTCCTTTACAATATCTACAGATCACTAAGTAGCTAGAATCTTAATATTTTACCTTTCAGTTTTTACATAGCTTTAAAAAAAAAAACACAGGCATTTAAAACACACACACACTAATTCAGTCCTGGGGGTCAGCACACAGGAATGAAAGCAACACCTCTGAGTTCAGACTCACCCAGCAACACCCTTTCTGCAGAATGGAATGACCACTGGCAGCAAAGGGAATAGGCTCTGGTTCTCCACCAGGAGCTTGGAGGGGGTAAGCCTGGAGGCTGTTGTCCTCAGATAGCCATAATCGTCTTGAGTTAACCTTCTCAGGAAAAGTTACTGTTCTAAAAAGAAGTTATTTCACTATATGTCTCTGTGTGTTTCCAGTGCAATAAATTATTTATTCCATATATTTTAATTGTGCTTATAGTTGTAAATTCTCATGTCAAGCACCAAGTTTTAAGAACGGGATGTGATTCAACGCTAAGATACAACTAGGCTGTTGCATCCATACTAAGTTACCCTGGTGCATCCTTTTCCTGTCCAGGGACCATAGAGCACCCAATATGAATACTCTTTGGGGAAGCTGCCACCTTGGGTTTCAGGTTAAGACCAGGGTACTCTCTGTAGCTCTCTCACCTAATCCTGGCTCCTGGGGATGAGGGGTAGGTGCATATAGAAAGAGGGAATAAAACAGAATCCATTGTGGCACTGCCAGCAACCCAACCTCTCCTGTTGCCCACCTGTGACCTTATTATACCCTCACACTGAGGGTACCAAAGCAACATCAGCAAGCTCTTAGTTTGGCCAAATAGACGAAGCATAGGAGCTGACTCACAGCTTTTTCCCTTCCCAAATTCCCGGGAGACTGCAAAGCAGAGCTGCCAGGGGTGTAGCTTCTTCATCTGATACCAAGGGACTGGTATCAGTGGACTCTGGTGATTCCATCCAGTTACCCAGAGCTAACAGAACTGAGAAATATATAGGTTGGTATGACAAGAATTTTAGTGCTGGAAAATAATAAACTTCTATCAGAATGTGACTCAATTAACCAATTATTCTCCCTGTCTCTTTTTAATAATTCAAGTTATATGTGTAACACTTAACACCTACTAGGAGTATGTCTTTCCTACTCTTTCAAGTCCAGGTTTTAAAATCCCAGCTCTCATGCAACTTTTGCCAGAAACACCCCTTGGAAGACAGTGCCAAGGAGAGCCCTCCATGGCACCAACACAGTGACATCAGTGGCCTCGGGTCCTTGCTTGCTTTGGGGACAATAAGTGCCAGGCATGTGCAGAGGCTCTCTGTTCTGTCCTCCATCATTCCCAGGAAGCCCGTGAACCAGGTGGTGGGTGAAACTGCAGCTGACAAGCCCATATCAGGGACATGCCCAGTGCCAGAGCTGAGACCCCAGCCAGGGCCAGAGCAAAGTGTACCATCTTCACCAGGAGTCTGCGCCACGCAAGTGACAGTTGCTGACAAACCAGCCCCAAGCAGAGGCCACACAAGGCTACCCCAACACTGGGTCAGGCTAGTGTTGTGCCAAACCCAGAGAGTAGCCCTCCAGGGAGGGAGCGGGGATGGGCCAGCCCAGGGGTCCTGGCAATAGACTGCCTTGGGTATCCTCAAAGGCAAACACTGGTCAAAGGGAGAAGAGATGAGCACTCACACTGGCTTTGAAGCTCCTGTCACTAGCAGTGACAGTCAGAGTGGTGAAGGCCACCGCAGAAAACCCTCAGCAGAGGAATATACTCTGTCAAGGGCGTCTTGACCTCTGTGCAGGACTTCTCTTGCAATCAGCCATGGCCCAGCACGATCTGGAAATACTGCTCACAGTAAGATGTTTTGAGAGACTGGTCCCATTCACATAATTTCACTACAATGTAACTGCTCCATTTTATCAGTTGTTGTCATTAATCTCTTACTGTGCATAATATGTGGTGAAGCTTTATCACAGGTATGTACATGTAGGGAAAGGCTCAGCATACACAGGGAGATAGAGATACATGCACCATATGTGGTTTTAGGCACTCCCTGCAGGGCTTGCATGGAGTTAGGGTAGGTAGCTGGGGTGGGGGCGTGGGACGACGGGACTGTAGAATGTCAGATTTTAACATGTCACTAAGACTCAGTAAGCTCTGCACACAGGTCAACAGGAATAGCCGGTAGCCAGGCCAGGGACTTCTCAGACAACAATAGCAAAATTGCCCTGGACCCTCTGCTCTGTGGGTAAGACTCAGGATTCTGAGCTTCGTGGTGAGAATAAAAGATGCTCCATTTCCATGAGTCAGTCATAAGGAAGTGTCCCTGCCAGGCTGCATTAGCATTACAAGAGGCAGAAATTGGACAGTAACCTCATTACATATAACGTTGCCCAGGACATGAGACCAGGGTGGAATTTCAACAGGAAAAGTGCTATTATGCAACTTTACATGCCAGGATCTGAGCTGGGAATTCTAGGCCTGACTTCGAGGGAAGCTGAGGGGGGTAGGGGGGTGTGGGATGTGTGCAGAATTGGAGCTCCGCCCCTGGTCCAAGCACTGTACCTGCATGATGTAGAAAACAGCTGACCTCCTGGGGTTTTGACTTCCTTACAGCCAGGAGAGCACCCTGCCAGCTCTAATGTTGTGCACCAGTGTGTTCCTTCATAGCATCAGTGAAAACAACTGCAAGACCCCTGATGGTGAGCATCCTAGGGGCCTTCTAGGCTTTATTCTTACAGCTTCTCACATACTAACTTGTATCACTACTGCACATGCAGATACCAGAAAATTCAGACAGAGAGGGGTGAAAAAGTTTGCCCAAGATGAGAGTGATGGAAAGGGGCAGAGGCAAAGGCCAAAAAAGACAAGTGCTCCCCACTATCAATGCACTGCCTTTGTGAGTCTGCAGCTCTCGCATAAATTTAATTATGTACTTTAACACCCAAAGGGTGCTTCCAGTTCCTCTCTTCTGAGCCCTCTACGTTGCAATGCACCTTTGCTGCAGAAAATCACAATGCTCCCTTGTCTTTGTTTATACCATAGTTAAAGTATAATTAAAAGGACTCAGCAAATTACTGGATGCAAATTACAAACACTTACCAAGCAGGATTTTCCCACATGTATAGAAATACATAGAAGATGCATCACTACTTCAGTCTACTCCAGAGTTATGGGACTAGAGAAAGAATACTCAGAAATAGCTGCACTTTAGCGTCAAGGCAAAGCTCGCTTCCCTGCTGTCCCCAGCTCTCCGTGCCCCAAGAAAAGGTGAAGGATTGATTTCTCCCCACTGGCATCCCTTCTACCCCTGCTGGTACTGAAATATTGTCCAGGATAATAAGTTCATTTCCCTCCAAAGTGACTCGGTTTCTCTACTGCCTTTTTTTGTTTGTTTGTATGATAAGAATTAAATTTCTTTCTCCCTGTAGATAAAAGAAAGGTTGATAGGTTTGCCCCTAAAAAATACCTGAGGCTGGAAAACTGATTTGCAATGAAAAGTTCTTCTGGTTGTTGTTTTAGAACTGTACCCTGCCAAGTCACAGTACAGGCAAGAAGATTAATCATATTCTCAGTCAAAATCACACCTAGTACATACAAAAATATGCACTCATACGATTTTAATACAATATTAAAGCCCTTCATTTTACTGCCATTATCTGACTATTCAAATTATGTGGGAATATATTTTTTTCTATTGCACTTGAAATATTGACTATTTCTACTCATAAATTTTAGCCAAAACAAATCTGGCTGGAGGCAGCTGGTATTTTAACAAACTAAAAAATGTATGTCAACCTCTCCTAACAATGACAGGCAAATTTTGAAAAAAGCTGGCTAATTTTGGACATCATAATGATAGAGGGTTAATTCTGAGGGAAGGTTTTGTTCACTCAGTGATGGGAATTAGTCCTGGAAAATGTAGTGATATCAGGAAAGTTAAAGTTGTGTCCTACAAGGTCCAAGGTTCCTGAGGTTAGGTGTCAAGTTCATTTCATAAACCATGTCCAGCACTATCATTAAAATTGGCATGATAAGCAACAATTTCTTTTCATAGTATTAAATAGAACATTAAAATTCAAGACATATTATCGTGTGTTCTGTTCTATTGGTTTCATATCTTAGATACTTCTTAATAAATACGGAGTTAAAACTAGCAGGTAGCTTTTTATAAACATTTTTATAGGCTTTATAAGCTATAACTTTTTATGTAGAAAACAGTAAGTGAAACTAGATGGTGAAGTTTCAATTCAAGATTATTTCTACAGTATAGTAAAGATACTGGGAGGAAGAGTATACCTTTGTGCTGAACAATACAGAATCACGGGATTGAAATTAAGTGACATCAGGGCCTCTCTGGTGGCGCAGTGGGTTAAGCAACGCACTATGAAGCAAACCGCAGCCACTGCAGCACGAGTTCGATCCCTGCTGCCGGCCAGGGAGGGGACCCACATGGTGCAGCAGACCTCTCCTGCTGTGCCCACTGCTCCCCTCAGCAGTGTACTTCTGTTGATCTGCCTGTTCTGTTCCCCGCTCTCTGCGGTGAATCCTCTCACCCGCCCCACACACCTCTGGCCTGTACCCCAGTGCTTGTATGCATAAATAATTAATCTTAAAAAAAAAAGAGGAGAGGAAATTAAGTGATATCAGCTTGTGAATAATGTTCATTTGGGAAAGAGTCGGGTAAATAAAATGTTTACTTTTTTCTTTTTAATAGTTAATTCAAATCACTACATACAACAGTGACAGTGAACAGCAAAATCCACTACGCAGTGAGAGCGTTCTGTGACCCAAATGTTCCAGAAGACTAGGGACGTGCTTTGAGAAAATTGCCAGACTTTTCCTGCTACAAGAGCTGATAGAAGTCTAACGGAAATCAAGACCAGGCAGATTTATGGGAAAGAAGGAATCAGTCCAAGATTTCAGGCAGCAAAAATAGATCAGCCTAGCTCCTGAATTACACCGGTGCCTCACTATTCTGTGCAGGGCTCGAAGGTAGAAACCTGGACTGACCCCATGCAGCTTTTCTATCCCAGAGGCATATTTCTTCCAAGCTTGCATCCAAGGAGCGTACACTCTCAGCTCAATCTGAGAGGTGAAGCATCCACTACCCATAAAGGCTGTCCATCTTCTGCAATAGCCACACCCACCATCTTTAAATATCTGGATGGAGAAAATTCTGGGAAAGGTGGAGATGCTATTTATGATATTACTAGAAACAAAACCCATGTGCGCTGTCAGAGGCTCAGAACTGCTCCTGTCCTTCCTCAGGCCCCAGGCCCATCCCTCCCAGAGGCTCCCAGTCTACCTGGCTCTGCAGCCCCAGTCTACACCTGAAGGTAGCCCTTCTACCAGACTGACACAGCTTCCCTGCTTCTGGAACATTTCAGCACAGTTCACCACCTGAAAGGAGTCACACAGCAGTCAGAGCATGTACCATGAACAGCATGGAACAGAATCCAACCCTCTGTCTCTGAACCTTACCAGGAGCAACAGTTGTGGGGTGGGGAGTGTACACTGAGGCAGGGAAATGTAGATATGACCTACGGATTGTGGAAAACTGAGGATGCTTGAATCAAGTGTTTCCAAGGCTGGCATGCCTGCATTTGCTGCACAAGAGATGGAACAGAGGCATGTGCAAAGAAACTAACGCAAAGGTCAAAGACAAGTCAGAAAGCTGCTTTAGTGCCTCTCTGCCAACTCTCTGACCAGTAGCTGAAGGACATCTGTATCTACTAGGTTTAAGAAAAGAAGAAAGCCAGTGACATAGAGTAGGGGGAGGAACCTCACGCTTGGCTTTAAGTATATTAATGGCACTATAAATAGACCATCACCTGCTCCTCCTCTCCATTTAGAAGAGAACAGCTAGAACAGGCTTGAATATCAGATTCCACAGGCTCAAAAGCAGCAATGTCCTAGTGGAATAGATTTCCAGGGTGACACAGAGGTGTGTGCTTCCCTGCAGGTAGAGGGGCAAAGGGAGGTGCTCAGAGATGCTGCTTGCAAATGAGACCCAGCACACATCTCAAGTCCCTTTTGCTCCTAAGCAAGGGATGCGGTTCCAGGGAGCAGTCCAGGCTGGCTCGTTCAGGGGTGAGGATGCCTTGAACTCAGTCCCACACAGGCATTAAGAGGTGCTCTCTGATCTGCAGTGCAGGAACTGCCTTGTGCTGGGCAGCCTGAAGATCCCACTCGATTTTCTATTTGCCCTTACTGAATTCCAGCACAAGACAGCCCCTCTTCAGCAACGTGGCGACAGAAAATTTTGTTTTAAAGAACGCCATAATGACAACAAGTTTTCCCATGCATAATATGTGAGCCCCATCTGGCTCAGGGCATCAGAAACAAATTGCCGAGTAGCAGAGCTGTGCCATGCGCACTTGCTGGAGGAGAAGCGGGAGCCACGGCTTCCTGGGGAACAGGAGAGCAGCTGCCTCTTTATACTCCAAGCTCAAAAACCGTGCATCGCTGGGGAAGACATCCCCAGATGAAACCCTGACCCCGCATATCTCAGGGGTCAGTCAAGCCTAGCGCAGAATCTGCATCCACACATCCAAGACAAGAGGTGCAAAAGTTTGAACCACAGGGAGATGTGGAACAGGAAGTTTACCGCCATCTACAGATCTCCCTGGTCGCTCCAGGAAGAGCGCCAAGGATTTCTGCAAGAAAAATAGAGATTGGCAAAGTGACATCAGCTGCTGAGTGTATTATGCGCCTAGTGAAGAGACCCTTCTAGCAACCTGTAGGGAGCCGCAGACACACCCGACACCTTTCCAGAAGCAGCGAAGCCACGCGTCACCGAAAAGGCTTCTGCTTGGGTGCTTGGAGGGTGAAATTCCCCACAGGTCAACACCCCATCTCCTCCTGGAGAACGAAACATGCACACAGGCATGCTGAAGGCAGGGTGTGCGCGAACGCTCTCCCCTTTTCCTCACCAGGAAACACTTTTCCCAGGCAGGCCTCTCGGAGCCCCACCAGGTCCAATCCCAACCACCCAGCCGGCTCGGGCCCCGAGAGGAGGCAGCAGGGTGGCCTTGGGTAGACGCGGACCGCCGCGCGGGCAGCGCGCGCGGGGAGGAAGAAGCTCCCGCCGCCGAGTCCCCCTGGCGAACGCCCCGGCAACTTCACGCGGGGCGGAACCTGCCGGCAAACTTTGGTCCGGCCACGGCCCCGACCCGGGCCAGGCCCGCCGCGCGGGCGGCGGGAGGTGGCCGCGGGGCGCCCGGGTGGGACTCGGCACGGCGGATGGGTAACCCCCCCGGAGCTGCGGCCCCGCGGGGAGGGTGCCAGGAGGCTACTCACCAGGCGCAGAGCGAAGAAGACGGCGAGCAGGGCGAGGCAGGCGCCCATGACGATGAGCAGCAGGAAGACGATGAGCGGGTGCTGCTGGCTCATGCAATAGTAGGACTCATACAGCCAGTCCCGGGACCGCTGCCGCCCTTCGCCGCCCGCCGCTTCGGCGCGGTCCCGCAGGTAGCGGCGGCGCCGCATCGCCTCCTGCCACATCGGGGCGGCTCGCCCGGCGCCCGCCGAGCGCGCCCGGCCGGGGCTGCGCCTCCCGCTTGCCAGCCGCCGCCCGGGTCCCACCC
This sequence comes from Galemys pyrenaicus, assembly GCA_019455555.1. Taxonomy (NCBI): domain Eukaryota; kingdom Metazoa; phylum Chordata; class Mammalia; order Eulipotyphla; family Talpidae; genus Galemys; species Galemys pyrenaicus. Next base: position 10,647,128 of record JAGFMF010011684.1, read on the forward strand.
CCGCGCCGCCGCGGCCGGCCGGCTGCCCGCGCTCGGAGCTGCGCTCTGGGGCCTCCGGCGCGGGCGGAGCTCGGCGCCCCGAGCTGGGCGCGCTGACGCGCGGGCGGGGGCCGGGCGGCGGCCTCGGGGGCAGCTCCCGGCGCCGCCACTACCGCCACCGCGCCGAGGGGCGGGTGAGCCCGGGGGCCTTGGGCCCGCCCCACCGCCCCCCGAGCTGCCCGCCTCCGCCCCCCGCCGCACACCCCCTCCCCCCGACGGTCCGACCGCTCTCCAGGGGAGGCCCGCGACACCCAGCGGGGAGCTGTGCACACGCGGGGCGGGGGCTGGGGGTGCACCGGCCACGTCCCTGCTGGGGCAGCCCCCTCCTTCAGCCCTCCCACTGCCTGGCCAAGAGCAGCCACCTCCTCTCCACAGTCTCCCAGCACAGCCCGCAAAGGGGGTGTTCCCAACTCTGTCCCCCACCTCCTGCCTCACTCAGAGGACTGCGGGGGCGCCTAACTCCTCTCCATGGCCTCCACAGTCCAAGTACCCCCCATTCAGACTTCCTATGGACTGAGCCTGAGCCTGGAGTGGGGCGGGGGAGGGTGCCCCCACTCCTCTCCACTGTTTTTGAGTGCAGCAGGGAGGACATCTGGCATTCTTTAGTACCCCCTAGGCAGAGGACATCGGGGACCCAGTGTGGGGGCATGCAGGAGGGGTATCCCTGCTGCTCCCTCCCCCCACTGGGAGGGCAGGGGTTTCCCAATCTCTTACTCCACAAAGCTGAAGTGGGAAAACCCACCCTCCTCCCCTCTATCTCTAGGCGCTGGGCTGCCAGGAGATCCTTAAAAGACAGCAACACCTAGTGAGAGACAGAATGGTGAAGGGGTGATTCAATGCCGTACCCGCCAAGTCCTGGGTTGTAAGCAGCCTCACTTGAGCCTCACTTATGCTGGGTATGCAGCTAAAGTCACGATTCCGAGGTTTCCATCGTATAAGGCTCCCCTTTGGGAGATAAACCCAGGTCCTCCCTGGGTCAAGGTCCCCACCTAACCTCTTCAGCCTGGTGGGTTGGTGAAGACGGGCCAGGGAAGTGGGACTGGGGCTCTAGAGCCTCGGGTGGGCGGTGGGATTTCCCGCCCCCTCCAGTTCCCCTTTGGGGAACTGAGCACATGGAGGAACAGGAGACCCTGTTGGAGCCATGGCAGGAGAGGGACACTATCCCCAGTCTATACTCTGGCCCCTGTTCAGGGGACTGGGATATCTCATCACAGCCCACCCTTCTGGAGATTTCCTGCAATTTGAGTGCTGACTGGTACTAAGACCAGCAAAAATCCCTTCTCTTTCTGGAGCCTGAAGAACTCCAACCACCCAGCTCCTACCACCTGCAAAACTCCCCCCCCACCCCCCACCCCCCCAGTTACCAGTCTGAGCACTGTAGCTTCTGCCCGCCCACCTGCCTGTCCGGGGTCACCCCTCCCGCTGGGTTGAGTAGCTACATGAAGGTGGCCATGACCAAAGGACCCCAACTGTGCGCAGAGACCTAGATCCAGGTCATGCAGGGAGAGGGGATTGGAAGGCTTGAAGGGGGGGGGGGGGTATTTTTAGCAGCAGTTAATGCAGGCGCTGCCCAGGGAGTGGGCTGAGAATACGCAGCAGGAGTTCCTGACTGATATGGTGGGAAAGGGCGGAGGAGAGGGGCTGAACTCTGGGGCTTGTTGGGGACACTAGATCTTTGGCAGGAGGTGGCGCCCCACTAGTCCCACCAGGTCCTGGCCCAGACCTGAATGGAGGCGGAGAAAGAGGAGGAAGCCCAGACGGTGTCCCCTCTGAGTGTCTCCGGGAGGTCCCAGGCTGACGTCTTCTGTCCTCTGCCCTTGCAGAAAGATGGCACTGTCTTCTGCCTGCCGCCGCAGCCCCCACACCGCCTGGCTTGCCTGCCCCTCTGTCACCACCACCCCCTGACTGCACCCCGGGAATTCCAATCTCAGCCTCTCCCCGGGAGTTCAGACCCACCCACTGGGCTTCGTCCTTTCTTGGGGACTGAGGATGTGATTACTCTCCCACCAGATTTTCGGTTGTGGGCGTTCCTGAGAGCAAGCCGCAAAGACTGCGGGAAGCCTGCGTCCGGGTCCAGCGCCCCACTCACTCCAGGAAGCTGGCTGAGTGGGAAGCTGGCGAATTTTCCCTGTTCCTCCTCCTCTGCCGGGTCCTTCCGGGAGAGATTTGAGCATTTCCAATCTTTTCCTATTGAACAACATGCTGATTATTTATCTGATTCTGATTCTGATTCTGGTAGCTTCTTCACGCTTTTTATTGATAAATATCTGTCTTTGCCCACTCAAGGAGAAAGAAAAGTAAATAATTTGAATTTTAGGTTTATGGAAAAAAGAGCTGGAAGACTTAGGAAGGGAAAGTAGATGCTCTCTTAATTTTTTTTTTTTCCTTTCTGGTGGGGAAGTAAGGTACTCTTAACAACTTGTGATGCATGCTAAGGGTCCTGAGACCTTTGGAGGAGTTTTCAGTGTACTTTGAAAAGTCAGGCTGCAAAGAACAAACACAAGCGTAAATCAACTTTCAGCCCCCACCCATACAACTAAAACTTCATCTTCTGCCTCCCTGGTGGCACAAGGGGCTAAGCACCGGGTTATGAAGAATCCTCAGCCACTGCAGCATGAGTTCAATCCCCGACCAGGGAGCTGACCCACAGATGCAGCAGACCTCTCCTGCCTCACCTGCTGTTCCCCTCAGCAGTGTATTTCTGTAGATCTGCCTGTTCTGTTCCCCGCTCTGTCTCTGGTGATTTTTTTCACTGCCCCCACATGTCTGGTCTGTACTCCAGTCCTTGTATGCATGAATAAATAATTCTTTTTAAAAAAAAAAGCTTCATTCTCCCAGACTTAGATGGTGACTGGACTACAATACAAAATTCAAAAGTATATCAAGCTTCTCTGTGGTTTTGTTGGATTTCTTTGGGTTTGGTATGGGTGCTTATTCTGTGGGGCCCATTTTCCTGTCCTTATATAATGTAAATTATTGCCATCATCATCATCATCATTCTATCAATGTTTTAGAGTTGCACCAAGCATGTCTTTTTAAAAGTTCACAACCATTTCTATTTTATAAGAGAAAAAAAATAGCAATGAATTAATAAGCCACAAGCAGCATGGAGTGGAATGAAAAACACCCTTTAGTACAAAGCCAGGAGCGTGAAATATAGCCTCAGTCAAATAAAGAGACCCCAAGGAGTCCTTCTGCTCATTTCTTCTCATTTCTTCACCTTTAGGTAGCAGGGTCGTCTGGCTCAGGGGTAAGGCACAGAGAGCAAAGGGATACACTCATAAATTTATTCTATATCAATGTCTTTATAACAAAATGCACAAAGAAACCAACTGTGGAAGCTCTAACTGGGCCCAAGGGAGTTTAAAGAAAAAAAATGAAAAGAATGAGCCTTAGGAAGAAGAATTCCTTTTTCCTGCAACACTAGAGGGCAGACCTCCATCTGCTGCAGCTGGCTGGCAGCAGGCAGGGCTCCGGGTTTGTGTTCTGAAGTTGCAGTGGACCCCATGCAAGCCCGAAGGTTCTGCAAGCACCATCTTGAAATTCTTCATGTTTGACCCACATATCTGTGTTTTGCCTTGACCCCTGTAGATCTGAGAGGCAGTCCTGCTTGCCCCTCTGCCTCCTGCAAACATTACTCTCGAGGGGGCCTGGGTCACCTATGCCCTGTTCAACTGGTCATCTTTCATACACACAAAGACACTCCTCAGTTCTTATAAATCTGCTAAGTAATTATGCTGCAGGACAGGATTTTGAATCAATAGCTTTTGCTTAAAAAAAAAACATACTCTAGTTCCTGCTCCAAATGCAGTTGGATTTGCTCAGTCAATAAGGATGCCAGCTGCCCCTCCCAATGTCACAGTGTCTGACTGATGACATAAAAGCAATGGAGAGACCTCGCCAAGGACAGGCAGATGTGCCAGCCGGAGCCCATTGAACAGCGGGTCTCCCTGCACATCCCTTTCCTCTCTGGCAAATACATCACTAAAATTTATATAATAAAATATGAACAGTGTGTCAACAGATTCATAATCACCATGAAATATGTCTTGTGTACCCAGATAACATTTACATTTTTATTGAACTAGAGTGTGTGAATACACAAACTGCACTATTGAGAGCTTATGGCGCCTGGATGTCTCATTAACCCCTTCCATTCACCACAGAACAAACCTTACTTCCGTTTTTTAGGGTAATTTGTCTACAATAACATGAATATATTCATTTTCTTTCCCATGTGGAGTTGAATGATCTCTATATGTCTTTGGAAGTTCTTACCAGTTGGCTTATTTGATAAATTATTTCTCAAGTGACAAAATGTAAATAAATATTTCATGGCATGTTAGAAATCTGACTTCAGTTGACTTACAGGGATTTGTGGCCCCAGTTAGGTAGAAGATGGCGCAAGTGTTTTGAAACAGACCTTCTATAACATCCCGGGATATTCCAAAGTTTATTGGAATACTTTTTAAAAATCCACTGAGACCCTAGAATTTGTTCCCTGACCCCCGTGGTAGTAAGATTAGGTTAACAACTAATCAGTTTTCAGCATGTCTACATCCGTGAGAGGGGTAGAAATTTCTCTGCTGTGGCTCAGAGAATATGATCTAAAAAACAATGTGTCACAGAGCAGAGATGTGTGGCCTAGGGAGGGCCCCGGAAGAGGGGCGTACTTAACAAGCTTCAGTGGCTGATTCAGATACCTTGATTTGGACTTACAGTTGCTTTTAGGTGTCTCTTAAAATAGTAAAAGAAAGAAACAATTACACTCTAAAAATGATAATTCCCATACTTGGAGGAACAAGAAAAAACATGCATTAACACAAACACTGGAGATGTATTTCTGCTCAGATGACTTAGCTGAAGACTTTAAGCCACTCAACCATTGTTTGATTCATGGTTTTATATTTGAACTTGAAAATAAACCAAATTCACAGCTTGTATTATTCCACATTGTGGTAGTAACTGTCCGTGTTCTTATAACAATATTCTCAAAGTTCCAGATTTTGCCTCATCTTCTGTATCAGCTGCACATCCTCACACAAGCGGTAAACATTCTGAGCTTCAGCATTTATCTGCAAAGTTAGAAGAAAGGACCAGTTACCCTAAGTATCTTTCTGACTTATTTACACTATGCTGGGCAGGCTAAAGTGGGGATTTTAATCAACTTTACAGGATTGGGGTGGTGGGGTAAGGTGGGGTAGGACATTTACATTCAATCAAAATAAATGAACTACAGCAAAAATTAGTTTAAATACAAGTATAGGAATGTGCCAGTTTCATGGCAATTTCGTAGACACACAGACAACTTATTTCTCATTCATCTGCCCTCTGACTTCCCTCTCTAGAAGATCAATTCATTAAAGGCAGAGGATTTTGTTTCTTTTGCTCACTGTTATATCTTATTACCAGTTATTTGTGAAAACTCATAGTAAGTACTTAATAAATTGTGTTCTAGGTGAATGAATGGTGGATGTAAGGTCGTTTCATTCTTTTTAAGAACAAGTACAATTGACCATAACCCTAGTAGATTGTTTTCATCAGAATGCCAGATCCTGGGAAGGTTACAGATATTTAAATGTTTGCTATTGGCACTCTGTTCACATATTTCTAAATCTTACCACATTTGCAGAGACTGAGAAGGCAAGGTTTCATGCAGTATTGAATATCCATAGCTCACCAAATGGAGCCAAAGGTGATAGCCTGTGTCAGTTGAGGTCCTGAAGAGATGACAAGAAAATAAGTGTATCCAAGAAAAGAGATTGTCAGGAGAAAGGACCATGTGGGTTGGTTTTCTCAATAACAGCACCTAGTACTGTGGTTTCCAGGAACACATCACCGCAATTCCAGGCAATGAAGATTTATGAAGTGTCCACTTAACATCTCATCCTCTCCGCAGTTTTAAGCATGGCTGAGAACTTGACCACAAGAAGGCAGACAGTAAAAAATGGGTCATCTCCATGTGGGGCCACTCTAATTGGCAAGCAGAACATTGGAACTGCAGGAAGGCAAGGAACAAGATCGTGTGGTTGTTGGATTTTGTTTGTTGGTTATGGCTAGCATTTTTTGAAAAAAGTAATCTACTTCTAAATTTAATTCCAAATAGCATGCCCCATGTGTCTGTGGGGTGAATTATAAATCTCTCCATTACAAATTGCTCTTCAATGGATGTCAAAAAGAAACCCAAGTAAAAATATTATTTAGCAACACAGTGAGTATGACAGCATCTAGATATACATGTTAATATCTTAATACCTAAATTATTAATAAATTGTGTTCTAGGTGAATGTCACCCTAATCACAGGTGACAGGTCTGACCTGAAGGCATATCACCCCTCCTTTTCTCCTGCTCTCTTTCTCCTGCTCCACGGCCATCTGTTACATGGCTGAGCTAGAGCCGTACCCATCTTCCCTCCCTCTGTCTCTGTGCCCTGCCCACGTGCAGGTAACCATCATTCCTCCAACTTTATCACAGTCTCTTCTCAAGCCTCTCACATTCTCTGTAGTCCCTCTCAAGTATAGTCAAGTTTTCAGAATTTCCTACCAATCTTGTTGCCTGCTCAAATCCATCCTCCTGGTGTTCCACCTGGAAGAGAAATCTAGTCCTGCCTGCCCTACCGCCAACACAAGAAAACCACCACCTGCTACAAAATGCTCTGGTTGCTGGTAACAGCTTGCTCAATGCCAAGGCCTTGCTACTCCCAGTATAGGCTCTGGCTAGAATGACCTGTAAGAGTACCCTGAGGTCCCTGCCACCAACCTACCCCTACCCTCATTTCTATAGCCATCCAATTTTTTCTTCCTCTGTGTGGAATGGCAACCCGCCGCCATGCACTGTTAAAGTATTTAAACAAAAAAACCTGGTAAGCCTGGTGGCTGTGCCCAGGTGGCCTGCTGACCTACTCACACAGGCAGACCTGAGCTGGAGCACTACAGAAAGGAGAGGTTGTGAACAACCCATCACCAGCAGCCAGTTGGCCTTTCCCAAACTACACTGCAGCCAATCAGTGATGTCCCTGCTGGCTGCCCTGTCTTCCCTATAAAAACTCTCTTCAGCGCTTGTCCTGCAGTTCTCCTAACTGCCTTCCTTTTGGCACTGCTTGATTGAAATCTTTCTGTGTGCAAATAAACTCTTCAAAACAATTTCTAATGTGCCTCAGTTTACTTTTTTTACCACACACACACACACACTTCTTCATCCATCCACCCTCCACTCCTCTCATCTGGAAAACTGATACTCCTAATCTCACCTGCAAATCTCCCTGACTTCCCTGCCCCACCCATTTTCCATGGGCTGACTCTCCTCAACCCACATTCATTTCCTACAATAGGAAGACATTGTTATCAAACAGCCCTTTGGATATTGGAGGGTTAAATAAAAGACATTTTGAAAGAACATCTTATTAGTAATCCATTATCCTGGATGATTAGCATCCAGGCTTTTTTTGGAGTTCATTATTATAAAAGGATAATAATTTATATCAATATGGATTAGGGATTTCTAAGCACTGGGGTCTAATTTAAATAGAATGTTAAAGCACAGATAAATAATGAGTACATTTTAACATAAAAAACTAGTTCAAAACACTGTCATAATAATAAATGGAATTTCAAAGGAAGAATCAGTTGAGCCTTGCTGAAAGACACCAAATCTACTTACTCTTCCACAGGAGTCATCTGAAACGTACTTTTCTCAGGTCCCACGCAATTCCAGGTCGCAGGTGAGACAATGGTGGGGGAAGGTTGCTAGTTTGATGTGGCCAATTGCCATAGATTAACCTCCAAATGGCCAGATATGGTTAGTGGGCAAACTCTAGCTAGACAGGCTGTATTTACATTGTTACTGGGAAGCGCTGGAGACATTTTCATGCTCAGCAGGCTAAAGGAATAAAAAGGCAATCTTAAACCTAGACCTCATTACTGGATTCAGTCTAGTAACAAGTACATGAAAAAAAGTCCACCTTTCCTGCTGAGGTAATGGTGCTCTTCACTTCTAAATATATTTTTCTCCAAGAGCCAACAAATGGAGGGCTCATCTTTAAAAATACTTAGAAATTTTAAAGCTATTAATATTAAATATATGGACAAAAATATAGAAAATAGGTGTCAGCCCTGGCAGTTGCCCAGTGCTGACTGAAATTGTTTTAGATTCAGTTTCATGAACACAATACGTACCTACTCTTTTTGACATACAGTTTGCAGTTAGGAACCTGGTTACAGGGATGCATTTGTATTTCTTACATGGAGAAAAAACTATGTACTAAATATACTTAATCTTTTTAAGTTTGCAAATGCTGAATGCAATTATATCTCTCCTGAACAAAATATTACAAAATAAGTTAAGGGTCCCTTTTGCTAAGTTTCTATGTTGATTGTGTAGAAAGAGATCTGCTGGTCTTTCCTCTCCTTCTTTGAGACACACTGTAGGGAAATCTAGGTGGTAAAGGACTCGGGAAGCATGACTGGGGACATGGAGACATGCATGTGAGCACATAACAAAGTCAGGCTAGTCAGTGATTCACACGTCACCCAACAGATGTCCTTCCATTTGGATCTTTCCAGAATATTGATCCTTCCTAGGAGTTTGTGCTTCTATGGCCCAGCCACATTCAGCTCTTTCCTTCCTTGGTATATATTCAGTGTTTCAGAGCTACATTGAAACAAAAGTGAAAAATAAAATTAAAAAATGATTTTTGTGCCTGGATAGGTATTTAGATTGTTTTAGAGCCCAGAGTTCAGGAATGCTCTCGGCCACTAACACAGCCCAGAGCAGGGGTTTCCACAAGAAAATGCAGCACTGCCACAAGGCTTTATTTCTTTTCCTTTTTTAACACTTATTTTTATCACAATAGCGTTGCTTTACAACACCATGTATGATTTGAAGGCAAAGGATCACACATCAGATGTGAAACCACAGGACTCCCACCTGAAAGCCCCCGCAGTCCTCCACTACCTTCCTGGCCCCACCCACTGCTGCATGCCCACCCTCCCCCTCTGGCAGCTCAGTTCCACCCTCAGATTTCTACAATTTATTTGGATTTAATTTTGTCTATTCTTTTGTTATGTTTCTCTATATTCCACATGTGAGTGAAGTCATTTCACATTTGTTTTTTTCCTTCAGATATATTTTACGTAGCAGCATCCTCTCTAGTCATTCATGTTGGAACAAATGGCAGGAGTTCAACCTGGACAGCCACATGCAAAACAATAATGAGGAAGTAAGGGAGGGAGGAAAGGGGGGTTGGATGGAGGAAAGGAGGAAAGAGAGGGAAGGAGTGGAGAAGGAAGGGAGAGGTGAGAGAAGAAGGAGGAAGGGAGGGGAAGGGAGGGGAGGGAGGGAAGGAGGGAGGGAGGAAGGGAGAGGAGAAGGAAGGAAGAGGGAATGTAGGAAGTAGGGAGGAGTGAGGGAAGGGAAAGGGAGGGAAAGAGGGAGGAAGAAGGGAGGGAGGGGTGGGGGAAAGCAGGAAGAAAGGAGGGAGAGGGAAAGGGAAGAAGGAGAGAGAGAGCTAGGGAAGGAGGGAGCTAGAGAACTCTGTCATACCACACATCAAAATTGTATTCAATGGATTAGAGATTTGGATTAAGACAACTCTCTTACACTGCTGGTGGGAATGAATGCAAGCTGGTCTAACCATTATGAAAGCAGTATGGCAGTTCCTCAAACTACTAAGAATGAAACTTCCATACGATTCAGCAATCTAGGAATATACCCAAAAGACACAAAAACACTGATTCAAAAGACTACCCCCACCCCTGTGTTTATAGCAGCACTCTTTACAATAGGGAAGACCTGGAAACAACCAAAATGCCCCAAAACAGATGATTGGATCAGGAAGATGTGGTACATAAACATGATGGAAAACTATTCAGCAATCAAAAAAGATAAACTAGAGTCATTCATAGGAACATGGATGGAGCTGGAAGGGATTGTGCTCAGCAAAATAAGTCAGAAGGCAAAAGAAAAATACTGGATGGTTTCCCCCCTAGGAGGAATATAAGGGAACCAAATAAGCATCAAGGAAAAGAATAATAACAATAATAATAATAATAATAAAAACACAACAAAAACAAAAAGACAAGGACAAATTGGGGACACTTGGTAGGGAGGAGGGAGGGAGAGGGTTGAGGGCAGATACTTGGGATTACAACTGATGTCAAATATATATAATTAAAGAGAAAAAAGAAAAAATAAATAAAAAATAAAAATGATTTACCTTGTTTATAAGAAAAAAAAAATAAAACCATGAACTTACACAGAAAAAAAAGAAAAGACCCCAGACCATAAAATACAAGGAAGAAAACAGGGAAAACCTTCCAGGACTTCAGGGGTGACCTTGGGCCTGGACTGCAGGAGCAGCAGGTATATCAGTTGCACTGACAGGCTGGCTCCCTGGGTCTGACCTGGCACATGTTGGAAGAACATAGGCTCAGTGGTTTGGATGCAGCCTTTAAAGGGGGTTACCCATGCTTGCATCTCTTCTCTTTGGTCACTGGCCCAGAACTCATAAATAAATTCTCACACCAGAACCTTTTTACACCTTCAGAGAAGGAAACACATCTGCTTACATTGTTCAGACAGCTGGATGATCCACAATCTGATCTCGGTTTAATTTATTTATTTATTACTGAAATACATATGTAATCCTATAATCCCTTGAATTGCTCTGTTTTTCTTAACCAGCTGGAAACGTTTCTATTTCTTAATTGACTGATGACTGATTGAAAACCCACCCGTGTCTCGAGCAGGATTATTGGATTAAGGTAACCCTCTTTTCTATTTTCAATAGCACTTAATTAAAAAGTTCAAGCATTTTGCAAAAAGGTGGGGATGAAGTTTTCAATTAAATAATAGCCCAGAGATAGAAACCTAAAATGATTAAAACAGAAACAATTTTACATTTTGTAATTTTTAAAAATTCATTTATTTATTCATGCAAGAACTGGGGTACAGGCCAGAGGTGTGGGGGGTGAGAGGATCCACCAGAGACAGAGTGGGGAACAGAACAGGCAGACTGACTGAAATACACTGCTGAGGGGAGCAGTAGGCAAGACAGGAGCAGTCTGCTGTGCTTTGTGGGTCACCTCCCTGGCCAGGGATAGAACTCATGCTGCAGAGTCTGCTGATAGCTTCATAGTGCTACAACTTAACCCCTTGTACCACCAGGTAGGCCCCTGGAATCGATTTTAAATGACTGATGAGCACAGAGGAAATACAGAATTGATGACTGAGAATGTGTACTTTCTGGTTTTTGAAATCAAGAACTTTAAAAGTAAAAAAGTCCAGTTTCCTGCTCTTAGCAATTTATGTCCCACCCTCCACCCTGCCCTTGGGGCTACAATACTGCTTTTGGGGGAGAGATGAACATTTTGGTTTATTATTTGTAAAATTAAAGAGCCACTTTGAAATATTTTCAGGTTTATGATTCTGTCATTCATTCAAAGAATGTGTATTTAAAAAAAAAATGGCCCTACTCTGTGGGCTAAACCAGAGGAGCAGGTGGATTGATAAGATTTGGTGGGGTAAAATTACATAATAAGTTGATGCTAGCCAAAGGTAAATTTGGTTCACAGTAAAGCAGAACTTTCCTCACTTACAAGTTACTTTAAATGTCACAGATTTTCTAGTCAGTTGGGAATTTTGAAGCACAAGGTGTGAAGTAGGATGTTAGGAATTGAACTGGCTGACATTGGGTTCCAATATTTTATTACACTTGGACCCTAATAACACAAGTACCACCAGGAAGTCAACAGTTCAAAGTAACATACTATTCTACAGAAGTGCCATGTATGTTTAAATTCTGCATGTGGGCCCACAAATTTAATGCATTCTTATTGTTTGGAATCTAGAATCGCCAACTAAAATCAGATCTAGTTTTATCATGATTTTTGTTAGAAAATTCACACAAAGTAAACATTCACCTTACCATATATTGTAGATTACCAGCCAAGCTGGAGGGGGTTTGAAGGGATGTTCCCTTTTATAGAATCTGTTTGTGGTGTGCACACACACTTGACAATGTCTACCAGAGCTATACACCAGATTCCTGACCTTTGCCATCAAAAACATGCATGGCTCACTTGACACAAGTCTGAAATTTGGGGGACGAAAGTCACTGACCTGCTACTGGAACAAAGGAGGGGTGAGCTGTTAGCATCTCCTAAGTTACCAGAGAACACATGCACAGCCCACCACCGTCACTCAATTTACCAGGAGCGATTTAGAGAACACCAAGGCTAGCTTATGCAGACGCCACTAAGATGTTCATAATTCATCTTCCTGGAGTGGTGTGTCTAGTTTTACAACCTGACATAGAAAAAAACATAGAGAACCCAGATAGTATCCAAGCAAAGCCATAAAAATCATTACCTGTTGGAAAATGAGCAGTCTGTTTACCTATCAATCACCATTAATGTAGTTACCTGGACTTGTCCTTTCTCTACCACACTGAGCACATCATGTCACTGTCCCTTTTATAGCAGAGGTCATGAGTGTTGGAGCTAGTCTGCTATGGGTTTGTGAGGCAGGAAAATGGGAGGCATCAGGACTTGCTGTGAAGGGGGACCCATGCGATGTAATTCCAGTCCTGCGTCAAGATCCACCTTTTGGGCCTCCTGGTTGTGCAAGGGTATTGAGCACTGCACTGTGATGCCTCTATAGCCACTGCAGTGCGAGTTCAATCCCTGGCCAGGGAGGAGAACTACATAGCACAGTAGATGTCTCCTGCCTCACCCGCTGCTCCCCTTAGCAGTGTATTTTATTGCATCCACCTGTTCTGCTCCCCACTCTGTCTCTGGTGAATCTTTTCACCCCCGGTTAGAACTTGTAAGTAACTCTCTGGTTGTACACCAGCTCTTATATGCATAAATAATCTTTAAGAAAAATCCACCTTTCTGCCTCGTGAAGCAGAGCTTCAGCAATCACTGCCTTATCTGTTAGGTAGTACCAGCTCTGGAACAATGGAGATGTAGAAAGTGACCCATGACATGTTTACTGAATCTCATCTGTGATGGGAGAGCAGTACCAGGTGACTGATGACAGCAGATGACCAAAGCCCTCAGCTTCCAGTCACTCTGACCATGAAGAACAGTCATGGATGGATGCTAATGAGCTCCATTTCTGGCAAGATGTTTGAATGGCCCCATCTTAGTAGGGCCAGCCCCTGATCTTCTTGCCCATGTGCAGCTGGACCAGTGCCCACATGTCTGACAGGTGCCATTGTTTTCTAAGAACCTACCTGGCAGCCCTGGGAAAAGAAAGGGCCCCAACAAGAATGCACAGTGAAGTCCCTAGTTATGAGAGGACAGAAGAGGGGGCACAGAAGGGGAGACATCAGCAATGGGCAGCAGGTGTGTCCCCCAGACGATGCAGTCACCATCCTGCCACCTTGATGTATTAGCCGCATCCTCTACAGGGTAAGGGGACCAGCCACTCCTTCCTGGTTTTGCAGAGTTCATGTCATGGTCACTTAGAACCAACTGTCCCATGGACCCTGCCGCTGGGGTGGAAGGGGTCAGTATCCCAGGGCCAGCAAGATGGGAAGGCATCGTCCTAGAGGTGAAAAGCACAAGCCCATGATAAAATCCAGGATCCTTTAGACTGGAAACCAGAGATGGGTTTTACACATTATAGTGATAAAACATATGTATTCCTTTCTAATTATAAACCATCTCAGCCATATAAGGCAGGCCAAATCCTTTTAACACATAGAAGTTATTTTAAAAGTATGCTGTCATTTCCCACTGAAAGATAATGGGAAATGCTACTGTAATAAAAAGAGAAGGGAAAATATTCAAGCTATGTCTGTCTGGTGGGGAATGTACACATTTTCTGATAAAGATACAGAATCAGACATGTGTGGCAACACTCAGACGCCACATTTATTAATGCATCCTAAGCACAAAAAGAAACTCATGCTGGACCAAAAGAAGCGAAAATTAGATTTAGAAAAGCAGAAATCAGGTGTAGAGAAGCTTCGGTAACTCATCCTTCCATTCTGTTGCCACTCCAGGGGCAATTCAGTAGGCAGTGGGGATGGATAAGGAGTGCAGGGAGGCTGAAAAATGTTGGGCGCAAAGTCAAATTTCTGGTTGAAGCACTTATCACTGACCTTTATTTACACAACATCTTATTATTACCAGATAGTTATAAAATAATTATGTATATTAGATGCCATACCAAATATTCACATTTATGCCATAGCATATGTTCTAAAGATCAACAACTTTTTTTATTTATACAAGTAACATTTGACCTTTTTTCTTTTTTTATTATTTAGAATTATACTAGTTTTAAAAATGAATTTCTGTTACATTTATAGAATAAGGAATTCATCACCCTTGAAAATGTGGACATCTCAGCAGCTGTGTTTTTAATACCTTTCTTTCATATATGTATTAGATAGTAATTTCTCCTTTTTCTTTAGTCAATGTTTTGCATTTATGTTTGCCATAGAGAGCAGCTAGTTCAGCAGATGTGTACCCCTTTAATAAGAGACTTCTCCAAAATAATTTCCAGAGGAAACCCTTGCCCCAAGGTGGAAGAGACTCAGTAACCCATGTGCTCTCAAGGGAGGGGCCCAGATGGAGCTTAGCATTCTGGGTGACTTCCTGCTACTTGGACATCAACAGCCATTGTGGATTAAAAGTCTTGATTAAGGTCTTGGATAATTTCTTGAGGAGACTTGGTCTCCCTCTAAGCAATGCGTGCCAGGTCTGTGGTGGCACTTAGATCTGCTATCTGGAACTGTTACTGGAACAAATTCCACTGCCAGATATGCTGGTCTAGATTTTCTACAGAGAAGGGCCTGATGCTGTGGAGAACTTTGGGGAAAGGGCAAGCCCAAACAGGGAGACTAGGAGAAAGCAGCTAGAAGGAAGGAAATCAAAGAAGCCAGCCACATTGTGCTGTGAAACCCTCTGGCTACTGCTTCACACTGAGCTGGGAGGGGACACAGCAGGCAGCTCTGCAGGTGTGGGCACTGGGTGGCTATTGGTGGACCTTGAGCTGTATGGAAGAGTCAGTTCTCAGAACTGCACACAGAGGAAGGGCACCTTTGTGATGGGATTGACCAGACAGATGCGCCATTTTCCACTGTTCAGGGTTCACTCTAGCTGTGGCTGGACACCCCATATGCCCAGCTTGTGCTGTCAGGCCCTTGGGAACCACCCTGCATGCCAGACCCATTCCCTACTAGGTGGCATCTCATCTATGTCCAAAAGTGGAAGGGTGACCCAGTAGGGACCCAGGGACTTGAAAGTTGGCACACCTCCAGAAAGAAAGATGAATCAAGGACTAAGAAGAGGTGCAAGGTTTGGGCTTAACATTCCTCTCCAGACAAGAAACCCTGGGACCATAATGAATAATAATGATGCATTTGATTACACAGAGATTTTGATTTCTATGAGGTAGAAAAAAACCACCAAGATACACCAAGTAAAAAGAACAGAAAAAAGTACCAATGTCAATAGTAACATAGAACCAAGATATACATTTCTTATCCAAGATCCCTTTCAATTCAATAATAAAAAGGCAAATTATTCAATAAAAATGGACAAAGAAGGTAGAACATTACAGGAAGCTAAAATATCTACTAGCCACAGGTTCTCTTCCAATTATTATGTACATAAGCACCAGTAAGACAGTAACATGGTGCTACTTTTCAGCAGTAAGATAAGCAAATATTTTAAACTGATATAATATGGTATTTAACAGAAGGAGGCACAGACACTGTCCTATTCTGGCAGAAGTTTGTGAACTGGAATGAAGTTTTTGGAAGAACAATTTGAAAATGTCTATCAAATTTTAAATTTACATGCATTTTCTAAAGTTATTTCCACAAATATGTAAGCACATAAATATACAGAGATGTTTATAATGGCATTTTTATAGTCTTAAAAAACTTGAAAAAAATCTAAATGTCTTCCAACAGGAAATTAATGAATTAATTAATGAATCATAGTTACATATGACTAAACATTAGACCTTTTAAAAGAATAGATCTATTTCTATAGGTATTAAAATTTGATGCAATATGGAGAATGGACTTGGAATTTCCCTGAACAGATGAAACTACTTAAGTCACTTAATCACTTAGCTTATTTCATGGTTCTAAGTGGAACTTAGGTTATTTTGTAAAAAAAAACCTTGGATAATCCTAAAAAAAACTAAGTTATCTTGAAAATATGGTATAAGATGATCGCTTTTAAGCAATCTCCTGCTGCCTGGAGAACCCCATTGTAAAAATTCATCCTTGCAAAGGTTAAACAATGTCATCACTTTCACTTTGTCAGTTATCCTGTGACCTTATGACTGAGCTTCATATCTGTTTTAAATTTGAAAACCCCCAATGAGCAGCACAGGCTCATCGGCACAGTAGCTCTTACTATTTGTTGACCCAGACTCATATTTGAAATCCTAATCCCCAATGTGATGGTATTTGAAAGTAGGGTCTTTTGGAGAGTGATTAGATCATAAGGACAGGACCTCCCTGGTGGTGCAAGAGGTTAAGCACCACACTATGAGGCAGCCTCAGCCACTGTAGCACAACTTTGATCCCCAGCCAGGGAGGGGACCTGACACAGCAGACCTCTCCTCCCTCGCCCACTGCTCCCCTCAGCAGTGTACTTCAGTTAGTCTGCCTATTCTGCTCCCCACTTTGTCTCTGGTGAATCCTTTCACCCCACACACACACACCTCGGCCTGTACCCCAGTTCTAGTACGCATAAATAAATAAATCTTTGGAAAAAAATTTTTTAAGAAAAGCACATAATGTGATGTTTTTTGTACATTAAAAAAAATAATTGTAAGGACAGACTCCCTTGTGATGAGATTGGTGTCCTGCAAGAGACCCCATGGAGCTCCCTTGCCCCTACCACCATGACGACGCAGCAAAAAGACAGTCCTGTGTGAACCGGAAATGAACCCTTGTCACCAGTGAGTGGCAGGTGCCTTGGTCTAGGGTGTCCCAGTTTCCAGAAGTGTGAAGATAGATTCTGCTGTCCATAAGCCACCCTGTCAGTGGGTTTTGTCATGATCATCCAGGAGACTAGGACATTAGGCAAATGATTAGACTGGATAGAGGAGAGCCACACATATAGAGGTTGCTCCTTATCTGCACAGATGATGTGAATCTGAGCTTCAGAAGATATGCCAGCTGGGATGATCATGTTTCCAGTGAAACTATGATACCAAAAAATGATTCTGTATTTGAAAACAGATCATCAGAATGTTTACAGTCATTTCACAGGTCAATACACAACAAATATCAAATATGAGTGGTAGGATTATAAATGATTTTTTTATTCCTTTATTCTTAGACTTCTGTGCTTTACATAGTTTCTAAACACACTGTGGATTCTTTAACAATGTATATTTAATTCCTAAGAATGACTCAATAAAGTTTTCTGACATTAATGCAAAGACCTTTTATTTCTCCAAATACAACCACCCCATGTAAACACATCAAAGAATTTCTTCAAGTAAACAAATGAGAAATAGGTCATTTCTGGACATGACCCAAAAGACACCTGAGAACAACTTTCAAGGAATCAAGATCCAGCTCATTAATTAACCACAGAATGTCATTGCTTTATGAGCACAGCTCCAAACCTCTCGGGAAATCTGGAGGTCTGAGAGATAAGGGACTTTGCTGCTTACTACACTAATCCAAAAGAAATCCAGACCCAGCTGTCCAGGAGAAATTAAGTTATTTCACCAGTGAGGAGGTAATGGGAGAACCAGAAATAATGTTCTTTTATTTCTCAAAAACTTTGTTAAATAAAAATTCAGAGAAACCCTCTGTGATCTAAAACTTAAAGATAAATTGCTGGGCTGCCTGGGGTAAACACAGCCCCTTGATGGAGGATAAAAAGACCCAAGGAGAAATCAGATGCAAATAGCTTCATTCTGAGTTCCCTGGAAGCAAGGGTTGAACCTTTGAAATTTTATTTAACAGTGCACGATTATAATCTTGCTACCTTTACAGCTGCCCCATCTGTGCTCTCTTTAAATTTGCAGGAAGAAAGGTTCTACCTGTGATGACTGACAATTTCCTCCAATCCATGTCGCTTTGGCTGTGGCTAGAGCAGCCTGGTACACCTTTGCACTGTATCAGAACCGGAACCGTGACATAGTTTTACCCCATAGGTTTATTAAGGTTTATTCATGAAATCAGTGTAGTGAATGATGTCAGCCACTTTAGATGAAATTAGAGTACATTGGAAGAGAATAGAAAGTATAAGAATGCCTCTCACTTAGTAGAAATAGGTATTGTTTATTAAACCTTAACTCCAGTTCTGTGTGTGTGCATATGTGTGTGTGTACACTCTGAGTTATCATATAAAAGGTATTGCTGACTCTGTGTTGGAGATCAAATAAATTTGAATGAGAGGCTGCTGACTTGTTGACTTCATATCGTATTGGAAGTGTGTCCATGGGTTCTTTCCTTGACTTTCTCTGCCACAAATTCTTCCTTATAATCTTGAGAATCAAATGAGTTAATACTTCTAAGTGCTTGGAAGAAAGCCCTGGGACCTCAGAAGCTATAAGCACTGCAGAGCATTACATTGATTTGTGCTTGTATATTTTTGTTGGTGGCTCCGTCCTCAATGCCAGCTCATGTCTGGAACACTCTCTCTTAACAAGATTGGCTAGCCAGTGAGGACCCTGTGACACCATCCACCTTATGTACTTGTAGATGAGAGAACAAGGAAGAGCACATCTTAGTTACTGAAGGAGAACAAAAATCTGCCACTCCTAAATATGTCTTTGGCAAGACATTTATTTCAAGGGAGAGGCATTGAAGGTTGGTAGAGGTTGCTTTTGATATTTACATGTAAACTTCTCTCTGGAGGAACCTCTACCTAGAAGACCTAATCTTTTTGTCTCATTTCAGTAGAGAAGGCAGTACTTAAATCTGTAGTCCTTTGTTTTCCCTATAAACACCCTAACTGATTTTCCCTTTCTCCCCTGAACCGCCCCTGTCTTAGCCAAGCTATTTATGATGGGGTCTGGAGCCACGTGGGTGAATGACTCAGTCCTGCTGGTCTCTCCCACATAGACAGGAGGTAGACATATTATGATTAAGCTTCTCTGTGGTCTTTTATCAGTCTGTCTGATGCTTGTTTGATTATTTGCCAGAGGGGTACAGAATGATTTCTTTGGCCCCTCAACATTAGTTGGTGAATAGCTGAGGGCTTGCTAGAGTGATTTTCTTGCCAGTAAATCTCTCACTCTAAGGGCTTTACCACACTGCATCTTATTAATCGTCAGTCTGGGTTGGTGCATACTTACTTATGGCCTAAGCAGTGCACATGTGAGCAAGGAGAAGCCAAGACATGAGAGGGAACGTCTTCTCTCATGAATGAAATCAGGAGACACCAAGCCTTCCCTCCATCCTGTTCCAGAACAGTGCTTCTTTTGAAGTCAAAGCCTTGGCAGTGATACCAGCCAGGATGCCTGCTCTGGCCATGACTGAGTTGTTGGTTTTATTCCAAAATCTCCCTCAGTGAGACCAAAGAGGGGTGGAAGTGTGGATGCCTGAACTTTCAAATTGCTAAGAACCAGACACTATGATGCAGAAGGAAATGTTAGAAGACAAGAACACTGTTCTGGGTCCAGATCCACTGAAGATGGGTTAATGATTTATTCCTGTTTTGAGGGTGGCTGCCCCAGCAATGATCACTCATGTACAACATCCTGCTTTGCTTACTGGCAGCTGGTAGGGAAGGGTCCTAGAACATGCCATTTGCTTCCTTACTCTGCAAAGGAAGGACTGGTAGAAGTAGCATGAAGGCAGACTAAAGGTTCATTAGAGGAAGCAGAGTGAGGCAGTGAAAGCAGTGACCTATGGTGGGGCTGCCTGGCAGAGTAGCCAATGTCCACCACCAGTGTCCACATGAGGACCAGATGACCATTTCCTCCCAAAAGAGCCTTTCCAGGGGTTTCAACAGAGTCTAGGATGCTGAACATTTCTACTCCTCACTGTGGTCAGCACTGCAATGTCCATGGACCTCATCCTAAGATGGCCATCACCTGCCTGTGGGGGTTCCCTAGAAGGAAGCTTCCATGAGCAGTTTTCTCCCTCTTCTCAGTCTTGTGTTTTAAATTTGAGGCATCTGATGAGATTTTGCATTTCATCCATGACTTGGGTCCAAATCTTAGGCTCTCTCTACTCACGATTATGTGAAAAATGTGTCTGTCTATCCTGGTCCTGGTGAACCTATTATTAGCCTTTCAAGGATGTGGAAATAGGAACTTATAACTGATAACCTTACCACTGAGGTCTTATTTACCTGGTGTACATGAATGCCAATGGTACCCCACTAGGCTCTGGAAAGAAAGCAAAGCCAGCTCAGTAATAGGTAGGAACTCACTCACTATTCCATTCCAAAGTCAGGAAATTTTTAATTGCTTTGCTTGGCTGGGGAGTGGGCTGGGAGCACAGTAATGCAAGTTTTGCAGGAGGTCTTTGGGGATAGCAGACATTGAAGAGTAGGCTGAAGGCCACGGGTGATGGGTGGCTGTCCATATATGGGCTGCTCACGGACACAGTGCTGGACCCAGGTCACTAGGTTGTCTGTATCTGGAGAAGCAGAATTGCTCAGGAAGAACAGACTTGTCCTACAGTAGAGAGTCATACTTAATCTGACTTCACCGTTAGAATGGAAAACATAAAGCCATTAGACTTGGTTAACTTGTGGTGGTGGATTATGGGGGTGTTGGAGTTGTAACATAAATCTCGAGAGGTGTAATCAGTACTCCAAGTTTGTTTACCATGCTCAGACCATAGTCACCTCAATAAAAATAATAATATAATTAACACATACATGCCATGTATTTTATATATGGATGTTATATGTAGAGAGATACATTAGATATATTTTTTTAATCCTCACAATAACTATGATCTTGATGTTATCAGGCAAAACAAATAAAAGAATCCCATCTCAGCTGCAGGCAGAAAGAATGCAGGCCTAGTTCCAGCTTCAGGGGATTGGTTTCTAATGTACTTGTTCTATACCAGAGTGGCCAGAGTGGAGGAATAATTATTGTATCTTAGATTTTTCTTTAAGTTAGATTACACAAAATGTTAAGAGCCTTTTTAAAACTTGTCTGATGTACAAAGAATCTGACTTTGAATATGTGAGTCTGGAAAAAAGGGTATAATTTTATGCAGGAGAGCATTCCAAATGAAAAGTTAGAGCTGTCATTTTATGTAGGAGTGCATTTAATTCACAGAAACCCATGTATATGCTTTACTTGTTTCAAGTTTTGCATTAGAAAACAAAAAGGTTTCCTTAGGAAGAATGATACATTTATTTCATTGAATGCAAAAAGTCTTTAGAGAAATTCTATAGCAGTTTCTCAATAAATGTTTGTTGAATAAATGAATTCACAGAGTATATGTGTCTCTTGTGCTTAAATAATTGAAGGATAAGAAAGATGGATAGATGATTAATATAAATCTGTAAATGTTCCTTAAAATATTCAAACTATTTTAGAATCCATTAATTGAATTAGACAGCATTTCGTTTTTCTGTTTCAAAAAGATGTGTCAAAGGAAAGAATGAAGGAAGGGAAAATAAAACTGTTTTCTTTTGAGCTCATTTTAAAGAGGAGAAATGGTGGGGCCTCCCTGATGGCACTATGAAGCTATCCACAGCCAGTGCAGCAGGAATTCCATCCCTGGACAGGGGGGTGACCCACATGGCACAGCAGACCTCTCGTCTCACCTTCTGCTTCCCTCAGCAGTGCATTTCAGTCTATCTGCCTGTTCTGCTCCCAACTCTGTCTCTGGTGAATCCTCTCACCCCTGCACCTCTGGCCTATACCCCAGTTCTTGTATGCACAAATAAATAAATAAATAAATCTATTTTTTTAAAAAAATGAGGAGAAATGCTCAGGCTCATCTGGCCATCTGGCTTGAGCTTCTCAGATTTACAGAAAAATGTTGTTTTGAGGAGAATTAAAAATTACTCAATTATGTAATCCTTCAGATGGAATAAGGTACATGTTCTAGGAGACAGACTGTATAGACATCTACTGTATACTAAATAAATGAATCAAAAAGTTGTTCTAATACCAAAAGAAGAAAAATTAGCTGTTATGGACCTGTTTTATCTTAGATTCTTCTAAGATCAAAATAATCCTCAAAATAAAAGACATAGAAATTACAGATTCTAGGCAAGTTAATTTTAGAATGTGCTAAAGAGTTGTCGAAATATATTTAAAACACATGAGCACTGTTTCATGTGAGTTTTATCGATCAGTTTTACCACATAAATGAAAGCTGAGGATTTTAAATAATAGGTACTTATGTATTTCAACTAAATAATAAAGTCTACTGCAAAGGCACAGAAATGACGTATTTTCTGAAAAGTATACTTTTCCAAATCAAAAAAAGATTAGTGAGATGAGTAGCATGTTCTTTTTATACTTGGGCAAATCTCTTCACTGTCTGGATTAATGAATAATAACTGGATTCTCCTATCTGCTTCTACATTTAATCTGTTAGGTCACATCAATTTGGTTGGCTAGAAAAGAGAATACTATTTTAATGCCTTCTCTGATAATTGTGCACCAGAACTCCTAACGCAGTAGTTCTTTGAGAGTTCATTGCAACGTGATCTGAAACCAGATAGATGACCTCTGCATCCTGCCCACATAGGGGAGGAAGAGAAAAAGGAGCATGATGATTTGGGAGTTTTTCCAGCTTTACTGAGATATAATTGACATGTAACTTTGTGTAAATTTAAGCTGTATAATGTGAGGCTGGGATAAGTACAACTATTGCAAAATGATTACGAAAATAAGGTCAGGTACCCATTTATCACATTTTCTATGTGCGTGGTAAGATTAAGATCTACTCTCAGCAACTTTCACTCAATCTAGTATAGCTGCCATGGTCATCTCATTGTACATGGTGACATCTCAGAACTCATTCATCCTCTCATTTGTTGTAATTTTCTGCCAAAATTGTAATAAATAATCTTATAATTTATTATAAACATATGCCCCCAAAATGCAGGGGAATATCTTTTTGGTCTCTGTCATCAAATATTTCTTAGTGATTATAACAGCATAAATCCTAATTTAAAAAAAAAGGTAAATTGGATTTCATCAAAATTTATACTTTCTATTCTTCAAAAGACTGATTAAAAAAAGGTAAGTCACATTTTAGGAGAAATATTTGCTATTCATATAGAATAAATATATATATTTATATATCAAATATGGGACAAAGACTAGAATCCAAATATAAAAATAAATATATACAAAAAAATAAAGAACTTCCATATATTAGAAAACAGAAGACAAGCAATCCAAAAGAAAATTATCAAAAGACTTGGCTAGAGATTGTAAAAAATAAACATATAAGACATGAAAATATGCTTAACATTATAATTATCAGGGAAATGGAAAATAAATAGGAAGAGGACCAGCTCCATGGCCAATATCAGAGAATACATTTAAGTGGTTTCTACATCAGATGAGAGAGAGGACATAGACTGAACAGTCACCTCCCACATGCAGTCAGCTGCTAAATGGCAAAGGGGTGGAAAGCTGATAGTATTTTATAAAACCTAAATGTATCATTTCCCTTATGACCCAGCAATTCTACTCCAAGGTATGTTTCCAGCAGAAATGAAACATATGCCCACACATATATGTGTACAGTGATGTTGACTGCCACCTTATTCACAAGCAAGAACTCGAAAGTATCCAAATACATCCATCAATGACAGGATGAATAAACAAATGACAGTACATTTGTACCGAGGGGTGTTCCTCAGCAAAGCAAAGAGATGAGCTATCTGTATCCCCTCTGGGCAAGTGTCAAAATATTACATTTAATGAAGAAAGCTGGACATAGATAAACACTGTCTGTCCCATTTTATGAAGTTTTTATGAAGTGTAAGAGCTAACTTGGGGGAACATAACAACCATCACATGCTCTCAGTCTAGGAGGGAGAGACACTATTAAGAACCATTAAGGGGCTTCCTGGGGTAAAGACAATATCTTGAAGGATGTGAGTTCATGGATACACTGATTTAAAAAAATCCATTACAGAGTGCACTTAAGATCCTTGCATTTTACTATATATAATTATATCTCAATACAAATATTAAAAATGCATACCTTAATTATCACCACAATGTTATGAATATTTTTCTCAGTTTATTAAATAAGGTGCTCAATCAACTATGCATTTTGATTGCATTATGAATATGAAACATGCTGATTACCAATTCACATTCATTTTGGAACCCAGAGGCAGAAGTGAAAACTACCCTCTGTGGCAGGAAGATGGACTTACCCACCCTGCCACGTTCCAGTTCTCAATCTCTTGTCTATTAACATGGTAATTGCCTCTAATGACTCTGTTCTTCTCAATGTAATCAGACAGGAAACTTTCGATGGAAAATGCATAAATTAATCCATCTCCTGCTAGGAAAAGACTCCAAGACTTTAATCAACTTCTGTACACTTTGTTCTTCATATTACAAAGTTTTCTTTACATTCATACTTGGCTGAAGGTGCAATGTTTATGGAACTCACATTCATGTCCCAAGCCCCAGGACAGAGCAGGTGGCATTCCTGGGAAGGCCACCAGGTGAGGAGAAGTATGCAACTCACCTGATTGTTGTTTTATAGACTGTCTTTAGCACATTCAATACCACCGAAAAGTACTGACTTCATATAATTCTTTTTGTTTGTTTCATGGACTTTACACAATTCTTTCCATGTTATGAAACATGCACTCAAAGTAAACCTCCAGGAGGAAGATGGAAAGACAAAATCGGCCCATCCTACAGAGACAGTAACTGAAGCTCAGGACATTGGTGCTCATTCATCATTACATGAATGATTCTGGATCACACTAAGGGCTCTTGTAAACACTAAAATACATCAGCTTCCCTGAAGCCTCTCTGCATTGGACCATCCTTATTTCCTGCAAAACCTACTCCAAACACATTCCCAGTACTTCAGGCAGTGAGAAGACTATGCACTTAAACCCTCCATCTCACACAGTTGTCCTGGCGGGAATCAGGGCACCTGCCTGGAGTCCAAATGAGTGATCTGGTGAATGACCTGGTGGGTCCTGCTTGAAGCCCCTCCACACACGTGGGAGGGTGAGGTAGGTCCAAAGCCCACCGAATGCCTCACCTTCATTTGCAAACAGGCCCCCTCTGCTACAGATGTGCATTGCAGCACTTAAGGTTTAATTGCTATGTTCTAAATGCTGATTGCAGAGAGCTCTCTAATGTAGCTATTGGATGTCCAAAGATTTCCAGGGGGACATAGTAACACACCTGCCTTGAAGAAAAAGCAGGGATGACACGCTGGTGTTAGCCATGGGGCAAAGAAAGTCACTAGTTTAGATTCAGCTTTGGATTGGAGTGAGGAGTGGGTTCAGCATGAGGACTGAGACTTAAATGGCCCCAGATCATTAACCTGGACCTACAACAACTTCCAGTATTTGCTTCCTCACCTGAGTGACAAAGATAACAGCATCCAGACCTGTTTATAACCCAGGAGAACCCTTCCAATGACTTGGAAAATTCACAGGAAACATTTTTTTTGAGGCTGTAAGTTATGTGCACTCGGAGCAGTCACTGTGGGTATCTGCTGCGGATGCTCAGCCTTTCTTTGGGTTTGGAGACAAGGCTGGGTTCCTTCTGGATGGATCATTGACTTTCATCCTTTTAAATAACAGGCCCTTCCCACCATGCAAATTTGGTGAGAGACCTATGACTGATCACTTGTTCTTCAGGTCATTTCATTTAATTTTATTCTCTCCTATGCCTGATGTGCATGTGGGAACACCTTGGCCAGAAGGGCATGTGCATTTGTGTGATGACTGGAAACGAGAACATTTATCTGGTTTCCCTCCCAGAGAGGATTCTTTTTTTCATTCTTATATTTAAATTTTATTAGGTTATGGGACAACAAATGAACATAATTAATAGGTACTTAGAGTTAATAGAATTAACAGTTATAAAGTTTAACTTCCTCTCTTAAAAATGTATACTGGAATTTATTCCATGTCAGTATGTACAGAGCTACTGCCACCCTTTAAACAGCTTTAAAATGGTCTACTGCTTGGGTATGTTGTAC
This sequence comes from Galemys pyrenaicus, assembly GCA_019455555.1. Lineage (NCBI taxonomy): Eukaryota > Metazoa > Chordata > Mammalia > Eulipotyphla > Talpidae > Galemys > Galemys pyrenaicus. The sequence continues at coordinate 10,673,287 of JAGFMF010011684.1, forward strand.
TTTATAAACTAATTTATTATTGGTGGGAGTTTAGGTTCTTCCAGTTTTGTACTATTATAAATGCAATTCTTAAAATGATTATCCTGACACCTATGCCATTTTAGTACATATGTACATACTCATCTTCCAAGATAAGTTCTCAAAATTTAAAGGATTTGTGCATTTTAAATTTTGATAGATAATGCCTTACACAGCGGTAATAAAAATTTCCCTGTCAGTAAGGTATAATAGCACTTGTTTTCCCAGAGAGGATTCTTACTAAGCCTGATGAGGGGTGTCTAGGTCTGAAGAGTGGGAACTTCCAGGGCCCAGCGGAATGACCAACTCATCCCAGACACACCCTCTTCCTTCTCAGCTCCACGTCTTTTGCCATTGACTCTTCCTTAATGGCCACAGGATGGCTGCAGCCGTGTCCAGATTACAGTCAAGCTGGTTTACTCTGTTCAGGCTGCTCTATAAAACATCGCAGACTGAGGAGCATGTAAACAACATAAATGTGGTCCTCATAGCTTGGGGACCAGAGGCCTCAATCAGGGAGACCTTCCTCTGCCTTCAAAATCTGTACTGCATCATCCTGAGGCCTCTTCTTCTCATTTTGACAATGATTCAGAATAAGAGTCCCATCTCAATGAGCTTATCTTCATCAGATCTACAAAGTCCTTTCTGTTGTGTGAGAACATACTCATAGGTGCTGGGGAGCTGGACACGGACGTCTTGAGGAAGTGCTTTCCTGTCCACACAGCTGGCTGCCTGTTCTTCTATTCTGTGGATGCACCTCCTTTGCCATGAACATGCCTTGGGCCCCTTCCTTATGTTGGGGACTTTCCGATCCCCCTCCACTGTCTACACCTCTTTGTAGAACTTTGAAGACACTCACTTAGCTCCTTTTCTCAGGTCTGACTTGGCTCCGACTTCTGATATTGCCAGTGCATTTTACCAAATAGAATTGAAAATCGAGTTTATTGAATTTGTTTGGACTTGCATTCTTTTCTAAGCCTAGGGTGTATAATAATTTGATAAAAGATAGGCTGGCCACAGAAGCTGTGTCTTGTAAGGTAATTTAATATAATTCCCCCTCCAGCTGAACTACTCACTTAAGTTCATAGGGAGAATTTAGATTAATTGTAAGCTGCTTGGAAGAAATAAGGAATAAATGGAAGAATTAGCAGAGTCACCACACCACACTGGAGAACAGGACATTTGTCAATAGCTTCATTCTGACTGGGGGGTTGGGTAGGATTGGAGTGGGTGGGTGAGGGTGAGGGTGTGCTTTACTAGATCCTGGCTTCATCCTTGACTTTGAAATGATGGACAGAACGCTCTCACTTTTATTTCATTTCCTAATAGCTAGTGTGCCCCTCCCATCAGATGGTGCTTCATTTTATGCCTTTTGTATTTTTCTTTTTGCTCTTAGACATTTTTCTGGGAATCCCCTTTAGGAAATCTACTGGATTAGATGCTAAGCCTTGATTTTCTTACTTAGTACAAGCTTTTTTCACATTTGAAAATAAAATGAGAATGTTTCCATTAAAGCTAACTATTGCTATTTTGATAAATGATGCACAATTGCTGTTTTCTCTTTATTTTATGGGGGAGACTTTGGGAGCCTTAGAAAAGTGTTGGCAGTGCCCTCCTTACTAGGGCAGGAGAGCTCAGGGAGAGGAGATGCAGCAAGGTCCAGCATGGGCCCAGAAGCTGAGGCCCTCTAGGCCCTTCCCTCCCTACAGGAGAGTCTCACAGCTCGCTCTTGTATTCTAGGCAATTACCAAGAGACAGAGGAGCTGAATATGTCCAGCAGTAACTTCATTGATCAATGTATCATTTATTTGAGCCTCCATCAGTAAGAAAATATGGTTTTGTGATGGTAAACACCTAGTTAAAGGATGAAAGGGAGACAGCAAGGCCTCCTATTGGGGCCTCTTTCCACTCAGCTCCTTCCATGATTTTAGCTTATTTAAAGGATTTCTGTTAGCAGAAGTAAGTAACACTATGTCACCAATATGGAAAACAGAAAAAGAGAAAATAAATACAGTTAAGCTTTGCTACTTCTTTTAATACAAATTCCACCTGAAAATTCTTAGTTAATGTGGTCTACAAGCACAAAGGCAGTAGGTTCAAGCTTGCCTCAACTAAAGGCAGGTAAAGACCATAGAAGGACCACATAGCGTTGACAGAAAATAGGGGCATCAGAGCAGAAACTGGAGGACAAAGTGTGAAAATTTGCCATTTTTCAAAAATTATAATTTTTTAAATATTTCTGAGAAAACACCCAACAGATGCTTTGAGATTTTACAAATTCCTTTCATTTTCACAGAACTGCCTGTGCAGATGCTGGGTTTATAGAGCATGTTCTACAGCCGGCAACTTGAAGCCAGACCAGGTAGCTATAAATTTATACCGATGAGGTTTGTACAAAAGACATAAAATTCTGACACTTCAGGAAGAAACCTGCTAGATGCAGTGAGATGTAAGCATGTGCTGGTTCTGGTGGCAACAGTGTGAGGAGCAGTAACGACTAGAGCAGCTTAAATATCCCTTTAATGAAGTGTCACAAGAGGCAACAGCTAGAGCCAGGTTCTTTTGCACTTGTAAGTAGAACTGATGTGTGACCTGGAGTTTGTCTCATGTATTTAGCATAATGGCTCTTTCTTCTATCCAAATAGGATGATGTCACAGCTGGAACTTAGGTCTTAGTACTTCAATGTGTGACATGCCACACCCCAAGTACTTCCTCTCTTGGGGTGGCTGGAGTGGGGATGGACCTTGGCCTCCAAGAGGTACTACTCCTTGGGTAACTACTCCTGGGTCTTCCCTTCTTTCCCTAGACAGCCCTGCAACCCCCTTCATCCAGGTCTGGGCCTTCTGGGCCAAGATCCAGATATTGAGGCTTACCCTCACCCTCTGTGTAGATGGCATGGGTAACTTCCCCTTCAGAGTAATTTCTGTACCTATACCATAATGGAGGCATATCTAGTTCATGTTTCTCCATGGGAATTTTGTGGAATGTAGGACGATGCACTGACCACACCAAGACTAGAGGCTTAGTCCTTAGGCCTGGGTCTAAGAATGTCTACTATAATAGTTGCACATATTTTCCTTGTTAAATTATTTCCTATTTGTTATAAAGTTGCACAGATTCCTGTCTTATATTCAGGATGAATCTTATATACATAAATAACCAGCATGATGAAAAATTTCATTCAAGAAATGAATGGGGCCTCCCTGGTGACTCAGGGGTTAGGCTCAGTGTTATCACTGCCATGGCCTGAGTTCAATCTCAGGCCAGGGAGCTGACCCACTTGGCACAGCAAACCTCTCCTGTTTCCCCATTGCTCCCCTCACCAGTGTATTTCAGTCAATCTGCCTGTTCTGCTTCCCACTCTGTCTCTGATGAATCCTTTCATCCCCGACACCTCTGGTCTAATCCTAGTTCTTGTATGCATAAATAAATAAGAATAAATCTTTTTAAAAAAGAAAACTAATGACACTTGTATTTCCAGCAAAACAGCATGGGGATGGCCATGTTCTCTTTGTAAGAGCAACACAGAGACTGTCTCCCAGCCCTTCTCACTGACACCTGCTCACCCTGGACTATGTCTAGCTCAAGCTGTGCAACAACGAGTTCTCTGCAATGCCTTGAGCTCTTCTTTGGTAAAGCACTCAGGGGAAGCCAGGCTGAGGTCTCTAGCATGCAAGCGTGGTGCTCTCTTTTTGCTTTCAAGCTATTATTTTTTGTCCTTTAAAAAAAAAGTTATTTTTGTTATCAATGTCAACCATCCCTCCCCGGAACTCTAAATTACAAAAGATGGCAATGCTAATCACAGAGTTGACTGCTTTTGAGAGAGAAAAACTATATCTCCCAAGAGTTGTAGTGGTTATTCCCATATCCTGTCCAGGGTAATAAACACAAGAAGTGGGTCTTTGTTGGGGGCACTTGACTCAGGCTCAAGAGCTTCAGAGTTTGCATCCACAGTGACCACAACTCCATCTGGGGATTTGATCCAGAAGCATCAGTTACTCACGGCCTTTGTTTACACTTCCCACCTGCTCAGGGCTTGCTACTTGCTATTTGGCTCAAAGTTCAAAACCTGGGTGTCTGGCCTGGAGGTTTTCATTAAACACTCTGACCAATATCCAGAACCTCCTTTATGACCCCATCCATTGACCTTCCTCTCCAGTCAAAGGCATCTTCATCGTGAGGCATCCTGCAAATCCCCATGCCCAGCATGGCTCCTCTCTCCCTTCCAAAATCCATTTTAGATCACCCTCAACTGTTCTCCCTTTGCCAGTGGAAACCCTGCAGGTGCTTCTAGAGCTGCGCTGAGTAATCCGTGGGATAAGCAGGCCTCTCACATGAGCTCTTCCTGAGGCACTTCCCCCAGCTCCAATTCTCGCCAGGGTGCAGGCCTAGGTTCCTGGCTAGCTCTTCTTCATCTTCCCATCAGACTGCTTTCATGCATTTTCTGTTACTTAAATGAGGATAACTCAGTTCTTTTCAGTATCTCAGAGTACCTTGTTTGAGTCTTTGGTACTTAAGTCCCAAATAAGTGCACATGTGCCCCTAAGACTTGCGTTGATCTGCATCTAATTACACTATGAAACCATGTTGTTGGAAGGATGACATTTTATTAACCTTTCATGACTCCCCCAAACATGAATTTCTACTGAATTTTTAGCACCTATCTGAAAATGAGCAAAATAGCAAAGTTGATTTACAAGAAGTATGATTTCTGGGACACCATACAACAGCAAGCAGTGGCTCAATACAGTCCTTTCCATTATATTACTTATACGTAGTAGGAGAACCAGTGTCCAGTGCTGATACCAAATCCTTGCCCAAATAGGATGACTCAGCAGTCTGATGATGACTCAGCACTTCCCATGGAGAGAAAATGGGCACACTGAATAGAAAATATGAATATGACTGGGACAAAAGCCTTTCCTTTTTAAGGTTTTGATACCCTCATCTTTGTTATGAGCCAAGCATTTACATATTGATAGTTCAAATCAAAGGGGATTTTACTATAGTACATTTCATTTGTACTTTTTAGACAATGCACAATAAACACAAACTCACTTAAGAAGTCTTATAACAAATCAAAAATAGTATCATAAAACCTTGCTTCTAAACTATCTGAACAAATTTCTTTTTCTGTTGACCATGGAGTGATGCTTTGTGAAATACAAAACCATGCTTCTGGATGGCGAGAACTGTTCAACTGCTCCAAAACTTCCCTAATACTTCCTCTCTCTTTCTGTCCTTATCTCCTGGGTGGGCAGTGATGCTCCATGCATGGGTGCTCAGTCTACCAACCACAGTGAACTGTTCTTGTGGACTTCACTATAACAAAAGAATAGCCCCAGAAAAGAACCTCTTTGCTTTATTGCAAATAGGGAAGAGGAAAACATTAAACAATTGTATCTAGTAAAACTAAAGCATTAATAAAGGACTACTTGAAGGTGGGACAGTTAGGAATCTACCAAAGGAGCTACTTTGCCATTGTCAAGGTAAAGATACAAGTCACCAACGCAAAATGAAAAGGGCCAAAAAATAGAGAAGAGTCTATCAAGTTTGTTTGTTTTTTTTTTTGTGTGTGAAAAGTTGTTTTGCAGGAGAAGACAAAGGATGAAGTCACCCAGTATCTTGAGACAGAAACCAGGTGGTGAATGCACAACTGAGCATCCCCTGATGGTCCTGGAGGGTTCAGGCCCTAACTCTAGTTGTTCTTCCTCACCTCTGGTGGAGATGGGAGGAGATGTTAACTAGGGGATGGAGATGAATGCAAGTCAGGATAGGTATCCCAGGAGAGCCAGTCCTGGACGGTGGTCAGCACCTGGGCCTGACCTCACTTGTAGGTGCAGAGGTGGGTTTCTGCAAGTGTGCTTGGGTTGACGGGCACCTGTCATTTAAGAGGATCGAGCATCAAGTTCATCTTTAGGTATGGGATTTACTCTTCCAACTCTCAGGAAACAACATTATTTCCAAGTTCTTTGAGGTTCCAAAAGTGTTGCTATGATACACCAATTTTTTTTTTCTATATTTAAGGAAATGTGTGTGTGTGTGTGTGTGTGTGTGAACTCTTAAATCCTGGATCCTGGGATCATAACCATTCTTATTATTTTCAGCACAAAATATGCTTATTTCTCACTGATCACAGTCAATTTTTTCTCAGGCTATAAAGTTCAACCTGATTTTATTTTAATAAAAGGGAAATTCCACTCCTTTGACATAAACATGACTGAGAGTGCTCAACCTGTCTTTCTTTTTTTTTAATTTATTTTTTTATTAATATAAATTTTTAAAAAATTTACATATACTTGCCATCAATTGTAATCCCCATGTATTTCCCATCATCATCTCACCAGTGCACCATCACCTCAGTCCCTCGTGCTC
>JAGFMF010011684.1:10679730-10695384 GCA_019455555.1 Galemys pyrenaicus
CCATCACCTCAGTCCCTCGTGCTCCCATCTTCCCTCAACCCTCCCCCTCCCCTCCCCACCAAGTGTCCCCAGTCTGTCCCTGTCTCCTCATTTTTGGTTATTGTGTCTTTATTGCTGTTATTGTTATTATTATTGTTCTTATTCCTTTCTTTGATCCTTATATCAGCCTGTCTTTCATATCTGTATACACTCACATAACTAAGCAAGCTTTGATACCCCAACCACTAAGCATTACCATTAGGACAGCAAAGAATAAGGAAAGAGTAACAGAGCAAATTGACAGCACTGATGCAGGGATAGGCAGAGAAAGTTACATCTAATTTAGGTTTTTTACTCTAAGAAAAATGTAGGAAATTTTTATCTAGCTATGGCAAATCATAAACCTTTAGTTAATAACATCTACTGTGATAAGCTTTTACCTTACATAAGGAATTTACCCTACAGAGTTTTAGCCTTTTAAAAAAGTATATATATATATATATCTATACACACACAAACACAATATACACATTATATACATGCAGATCATATGTCTATATGTACATCAAGCACCTGAATATATTGGTGTTCATACACGTATGTGTGTACAAATGTGGAGAGATAAGTGTATATGTCTTCATTTTCCAAATCCATGCAGCAATTAATATATATGAGAGACTACAAGCATAATCCATAATTACTCAAAGGCCTAAAACAAACAACAAAACTGAGTAGCTCTTTCTCAGGCACAAAGCAATAAAAATAATTATTTCCATTGATAAATGGGACAGAGTACTGAACCCAGAGATGGAGAAGGACCCAAACAAACTCAACTGCTTTGACAAGGATGCAAAAACAACTCAATGGAAAAGGTGGCTTTTTAAATTAAAAAAGTCCTTTGTGAGTACTGGAGAAACGGCACTCCACGGCAAACAAGGGAAACACAGCCTAACACCTCACAAAATGAATCATGGGTTTAAAAGTAAAACCTAAAACTGTGAAAATTTTAGGAAAACACCATAGGAGAAACATTGCAAGGTGGAAGAAAGAGCTCTTAGACTTGCTGCGAAAGCATGAACCATAAGGGGATGATCTCATTTGACTTGACCAAGATCAAGAGTGGCCTCTGAGAAGATGCTGGTGAAGAGGACAAGAGTCTTACTGCAGACTCTGAAAATACTTGGAACCACATATCCCACAAGGGACTAACATCTAGAATACATAAAATACTCTCCAACTCAACAGTAAAAATTCAACAATGCAAATAAGACACAGGGAAGACACTTGGCCGGAAGAGCCACGGGGTAAAAACAGCTGCCAAAACCCCCAGTGTCGTTGGCTGTCAGAGACATGCAAGTTAAAACCAGGGTGAGCTGTCACTACACACTTATCCCAGGAAATAAAGTGACAGCAGAGCCAGCACCCAATGCTGATGAGCAGGAGGAGAAATAGGACACGCTCACACCGTTGGCATGTATATAAGCGTGCAGCCACCCTGGGCAGCAACTGCTTATAAGACAAATAGGCAAGTCTCCCACAGCCCCCCAGATTGTAACCACGAGTGTCTGTCTTGGGAAACGAAAACTTGTGTTCACACCCAAAACTACACACACATGTCATCACAGCTTTGCTCCTTCTGGCCCCAAATGGAAACTTCCCAGACAGTCTTCAGTGAGGAGAGAGTAAAGCAAGTTTGGTACATCCCTGCAAGGTCTATGAGCCATGAGAGCAGACTGCAGATACACACAACTACGTGTGTGAATCTCCAGGGGCTCATAGTCAGTGAAAGAAGGTTATCTAAAAAAGCTGTATGTGCTATGATTCTGTTTACATCATGATTTTGAAATAATAAGAACTGCAAAACCTATCACTGGTTGCTTGAAAGACAAGAAGGTGGGTGTGGTATACAAAGAGGACCTCCCCAGTGGCCTAGGGGTTGACTCTCATCCCTGTCACCTCCATGGCTGAGTTCACTCCCTGGCCAGGGAGCTGATCCACATGGCACAGCAGACCTCTCCTTCTCCTCGCTGCTCCCCTCAGCAGTGTATTTCAGTAGATCCGCCTGTTCTGCTCCCCACTCTGTCTCTGCTGGGTCTTCTCACCCCTGCACCTCTGGCCAGAAGGCCAGTTCTATGCAAAAATAAATTTTAAAAATGTAAAAATAAAAACAAAGAGAGGTGCTGAGTCCAGTCTACAGCTGGACTGTACAGAACACAGAGACACAGGAGTGAAAACAGGCCAGACTGATAGATTGTGTTGGTCTCTCCTCTGATGGTGACATTGCAGTTTTCAAGATATTGCTGTGGGGGGTGGGAGGTGGGCAAAGGAAGAAAGGATCTCCCTGTACAATCGATTACCTATGACTACAATTCTTACAATCATTATTTCAAAAAATGAAATCCTGTCATTTGCAAAGACACAGGTAAACCTAGAAGTGGTCATACTTGGTGATGAAAGTCATATGGAGAAAGATAGACATCATATGACTTCACTCATGGGGATACATAAAGAAATAAAACAAATGAATGAAATAAAACAAAAATAAACTTTTAGACCATATACCACCAAGTAGCTACCAGTAGGGAAAGGGGATGTGCTGTGGATAAATTAGACCAAAGGGGTGGATTGTGTGTGGAACGAGAGAAGAGGCTTTTAACACTGGACTTAATGTAACATGCACAGACATGGATTTACAAACCTAAAACTCATATGGACTACACTGCTAATTCAATTAATTTTTATTTTAAGATTTAGATAAAAATATACCCTCTGTCTTCACTGACCTTGAGAGGGTCCTGCCGTGGAGTATAGGGAGTGGTCACCCTCCTTCAAGGCTGGCCCCAACTTGTGGGTCCTGTTTTTCTTGGACTCTGGGCCCCTCCTGTGGTTGGTAACCTACCCATTTAACAACTGGCCACAATGACATCATCTCCCTGAGGCCAACCATCCATCAGGAGCTTACAGGTGTTTTACAGCCTCAGTGCTTAATACAGATGCCCAAGCAGCTTGTCTCTCTGGGAGGTCACGCCCAAAGTGCTCACCAGGACTGAGTTCTGGGTTGACTTTCTAGAGATGCATCCCCAGTTTGAACTCAAAGATATTTCGCAAAGTGGATGAAACACTGGATGTGTTTTCAAGAGTCTATTCAGTGCCTTCGTCCACTGATTTTACCCAGAATCATAACATATTTCACCCATAACTTCATCAAAATTCGTCTCAACATTTTTCATCCTGATAACAATGAAAAATCCTTGTCTTTGATCCTGCAAATATAGACACTGTAACTTAGGGGGGAAAATATCACACAGTAGTAAACACATAAACACAACCCATAGTAAACCTGCTCGGCTTAATGTTATTACTGGAAAGCACATTTCCTCCATCCCTCCACCTCCTTTATCACACAAAGAAAAATACAAAACGTTCCCCTGAGTAACGTTCTAGTCTCCCCTTTTAGAAGCAGCAACATGGCCACCCACAGAGCTTCCTCCAGGGCCTCCAGGATATCAATTAATTCAGCAACTAGGCAGCGTTTTCCTGGAGCCCTACTATTACATAATAGTGAGTGAACTGGCCTCAACAAGGCAGGCTGAAGATTAAATTAAAGGCAAAGTCACCAGCTCCACACTCACCGCAAACTCCAGTGTGGAGAATGAGGATGACCCCACAATTCGCTGCTCAGCCCTGGGTCTCTGTGACCATCTATGGTGCCAGGAGAGCAAGTTTTCTATAATCTGGGCAGATAGGTAAAGGAGGAGAGCTAGAGCCCTCAGTAGCTTTTTCAGAGTTTTATTGATCTTTCTGCACAACTAGCAGTAAGGCAACCAGGTACACAGCAGGCAGGGCCTGCCAGGCCCTGGCAAATCTCCACTCTCTGGGTGCTCTAGCATTGCTTCATTGTCTCATGATCCCCATTTCTCTACTACCACTGCTGCTGCTGCTGGCGTCCTCACGACCCTGCCCTTATACACCCAGTGTCTCAGGCCAGGTGTGCCCACCTATGCATGCCCACACCCTACTCCAGGTGCTGCCATCAGGCACCCGTGCAGGATGGCAGGGGTCTTTTGTTGATGCTAATGGCAGGAGGACAGAAAAACCTGATAACTTCCATTTACCCTACACCATCCTCAGGAATCTTCATTCTCCCTCAATTTGCCCTGATTTGGCTCTTCTTTTCCAGAAATTCAGATGTCTCACCTTGAACCCTAAACTTCTGAAAAAATTGAAGCCAAAACTTGTAGATGTCTTTCGGAACTTGTTGGGCTGTGAAGTGTTGTCTGACCCTGGGGTCCCTCATGGCCCCAGCCCCATTCACGCAGCTGGCCCTGTTAGTCTCAGGAGGAGACTTCAAAGATTTTTCATTCCAACACAACCCCAGTGTGTCAGGACTAGGTGCTGGCTAAGCTGGCTCCACTGCTATATGTGATCCCTGATGGTGTGGGGGCATCTGGGCGCTCATGGGGGAAGGGGTGTGGGGCGCGATCAGAAAGACAGTTCATACACAAATACTGATATTTCCCCTTTCCAATGTAATTAGATATTCTGTTTCAGTCTCAGGCCCTCATTACAGCCAAAAAGGAATAATGAAGCTTTCAAACATGATACAGCCGGGCAGACCTCAGTCTCCACAGGGAAAGAAAAGCAGGCTCAGGGTCCTGCGAGCCAAGAGGTAATCTGACCCAGGGAGGGAGCAGGGAGGGAACGAATGCCTCTAAGGAGCTCCTGGTCCAAATGAAAGGCCCAGAAAACAAAAAGCTTCGGAGTGAGGTGCTAGGCTTGTCTAAAATGTAAAAAGGCAAAGGTAATAGATGCATGAACAAGTCTGCTTTAGAAAAAAAACAACTGAACTCACCGCTGCAAGGACTTCACTGAAAGAACACACACTGATAAGGTGTGCAGAGAATTTTGATCTCAAGGCAAGAGAAAGACGCTGAAAAGCAGCTTGGAACATGTTGGCACTGCCCCAAAGCCGGCAGAGCTGCTGGAAGGAAGTGTCTGTTAGTCCCCAGGAAGGTCCTGGAGAGAATCTAAAACTGTTAAGCTGAAGCACTTTAAAGCGAGCACTAGGAATGGCAGGCCAGAGGGCTTTGCAGAAGACCTGGTGCCCTTTGGAGGGCTCCAGCAGGCTGGGCTCTGGGGGCTGGGCTCTGGGGTAGGAGCCCAAGGTGAGGGTTAGTTGCACAGGACTCCCCTGCTTTGTCTACAGGACTCCCCTGCTTTGGCTGCAAAATATGGACCCAATGGACCCATCACTCTGAGCACTGATGCTCTTCCTAAAAATGGGCATCCACCTGCTGCACTAGGCAATGTGCACCTGCGGTGAGGACTGTGTGAATTGCTGGCACACAGCCATGTATGGTTAACCCTCCCAGGCCTGGTTACTTAACATTTCTCTCCCTCATCTTCTAAGTCAATCTTCATTAACTCGTATGTCAGACAATAGAAACACTTCTTATTTTAAAAAGGATCTAGAGTACATGTCACATTCTTTTTGGTAATTTTAATAAGCATTCTTTAAGACGATGTAAATGTAGGTGCCCTCCCTGGTGGTGCAAGGGGTTAAGTTGCAACACTATGAAGCATCTGCAGTCACTGCAGCATGAGTTTGAAGCCCAGTCAGGGAGGGGACTCTGTCTCTCCTGTCTTGCCCACTGCTCCCCTCAGCAGTGTATCTCAGTCAAGCTGCTTGTTCTCTTCTCCACAATGTGTTTGGTGACTCCTCTCACCCCTGCACATCTAGTCTGTAACCCAGTTCTTGTATGCATGAATAAATAATCTTTTAAAACAAACAAATAAAAAAACACATGTAAATGTAGACTTTCCGGAAGATCTGGTATTAGTTACATGATTAAAAGGACAGCACTACCCAAACCCCTTTTTGTCTTGGTGTGCCCATCTCTGGACTCCCATCCTGGAAGTCTTCAGTTCAGCTCAGCACACAGCAGAGAAGCGCCACATGGCCCCACCTGGCTGAGGAGCCTTCCTGTCCTTTCCAGGCAGGGCAGAGGCCGGGGCTGGCGAGGAGGTAGTCAGGATAAAGTGGGGGCGTGAGCTCTCTGTGAGAATTATTCCAGAAAAAATATGCTAATAAGAACAGGCATTGAAAAAAACCTACCATTAATATTTTGCGAAGTATCTCAACAACCATAACAGCCTAAATGAAGGTTTCTTACCTGCCAGGCACTGGCTGCGCCCTCCATGTACGAACTCACCGCCTGCCCAGCAGCCCTGAGGTCCTCCCTTAGGGAGCAGGGGACCCAGGCATGAGGGCCAGTTAGTGAATTGTTGGATCTGAATCCATGGAGCCCCATTTCTGAGTCTGGACTCTGGACCATTCAGCCATCCCATTGATTAATGGCAGAAGGATTGTTTGGACGATTTTCTTGCTCAGAGGAAGCCCTTTCTAATCCCAGGCTTAAACCCTGGGATTTATTTGTTCAGTGTTGGTGCAGGGTATTAAGGAACAGGGAGTCTCAGCAAAAGCAATTATGACTTCATTTGAAATTCAAGTATATGAAGCCTGGCTGAATTTTTTTCAACTGAAATCACCTTTCAGCTAGGTTTATCGGTACCTATTCTGCAGCAATTTGTTCAGTGGCAAATCCCTTCCAAGTTAATCATGTTGTGCAACAAAGTCTCTTAGGTTGTAAAAGTCTAACCACAGGCATCCTCTGGTACCATCAAGGGGCAGAAGCAGAGCCTGCGAGTACCCACCTTGCTGTCCAAGGAGCACAGAGAAACAAGAGGGCAATGTAGTAATAAAAGTACAACAGCACATGCAGCAGTCATGGGCAGCAGTGGCATGGCTGTGTGCATGCCTGTCGCTGGCTCCTATGTGGGGTAACTCATCCCCCAAACCTGGGCAAGCCCAGATCGCACCCCACCTTCAGAATGCCAAGGTATCTCCCTTTTACCCAAAGTGAAACACTTACCAGGGCCTGTGGCTTTGGTGGTCAACTGAGTTTTACCAGCAGGATGACCAGGGACAAGCCAATTGCTGACTCTGGGCCCCAGTCCTCCCCGTCTGCTCACCCTGCACATGTCAGCTGGCGACGTGCTCACACAGTTCCCAGCCCAGAGGGCCTAGAACATGATTAAGCAAAAACTGTTATTTAGAGTTCACCTAAAACGAATATTCCTCTGAGCAGCTTTTAAAAATATAATTTTTCATGGAAGTGATGCTTCCCTATTACACTATAAATTCCAGGGGTGTGCTGCTGTGAACCCATATCTGTGCAACGTATAAAGCTGCTCAGCTGTGGTCCTTGGTTCTGGAACCCTGGGGGTTCACAGAGCATTGGCCCGGCTTCTCATATTGTGGATGATGCCTCTGAGCCCCAGGGGTTTCCCTTGCCGCCCAGGTGAGGAGTCATAGCCGGAAACAGCTGCAGACTTTACTCCGGGAGCATCTCCGAGGACCCAAGTTGAGTTCAGTTACGTGTCTTGTTACAGGTGAGCCGATGTGCAGACGAAGGGACAGTTAGTCCTTGGTGATAAAAACTAATCATTCTTGCCAGAACCTCTGGTTTTCCCTACAGGTTTATTAGTGCTTTTGGCTCCCTAAGTTTTCTTGACCTAAAAACATGTGTAAAGAAGGGCAAATGCTAGGGAGCCATCAATTCCCTGTTTTCTAAGGATGCACCGGGGAATGCCCTGAGAGCCCAGAGTCTGAGTCCTCCCAGCCACTCCTCCTGCGTGAGGGTGAAGCCTAGCATCTGTGGGACAGACAGTTCCTCATGGTGCTTCTCGGGACAGGCCTGTTCTGACCAGAAACCTGTGCAATGGCCTTGCTCTCTCACCTGCAGATCAGGGAGGGGTCCCAGATCCTTGACACCATGTTCACGTTATCAGAAGCTTCAGTTTCTCCTTGGAGCAGCTTTTGATAATGAACCGGAAACCGGCAACATGTGAACTGCCTAGGACTGTCCAGCAGTCTGCTGGCTGGAAGAAAATTACTCTCTCAGTATGGAACAGGAAGTCCAAAAGCCCAGTGTTGGAGGGTGACCGTCACCCCTGAGGCCTCTGGGGGAGGGCCTGTCCCTCCTCCTTCAGGTGGCTGCTGTCCCCAGCATGGCATTCCTTGGCTTGCTGGGGGCCACCAGGTCCTGCCTCCCTCGCCTGCTTCTCCCTGAGTGCTGTGCCTCTTCTCTGCATCTTACAGTCTCCCTGGATTTGAGCCACTCCCACACCCTGCCACTTCTACAGGCTCCAAGGCAAAGGACTCGAATACAGTTTTTATTCCAGGGCATCTTTTCCCCATAACAGATGCCCTGCAGGCAGGGCTGATGGCCTGTCCCACAAGGTAAGGGCTGTTGGTGTCCACACAAGTCTGTCCCTGCAGCCCAGGGTAGACACCGCCTGCCCTGCTGACTCTGCCACCAGTGCCTCCTTGTTTTATTTTTTTCCCTAATCCAAATGCATTCTTTATAAAGCATTACAAAATCAAACCTGATTTTTGGAACTCTCAAAATTCTATTGAAAAAAGGAAACGTTGATCAGTAACGGTCATGAAACTGGAGACTGAGGGGGCGCCGCTCTGCCTGGAGGATGGTGAGGCGGGTGCTGCCCCGGCCCCCCCCCAACACCCCCACCCACCCCACCCCACCCCCGCCTGGAGGGCCGCACTTGACAGAGGCATTAGAGCACCTGGATGCAATTAGCACCAGCAGCAATCGGAACATGCAGAGGAGAGGAAAATCGTGGCGTTGAGCAATTTTCATCCTCCCTGGAATTTGTATAATTAGCCCAACAGTAATTACTGTTTTCAAAGATTCAATCCTGGGAGTCTTTCCCCACTGCATTTTATGTCGACAGTATCACAGGACATTATGATTGAGATCTAGGAAGCAAAAGTGCAGCAAAGGTCTGTCTGCTTGGGAGACACCAGCACTACCGGCCCAGCTGCCCCCACAACCTGTGTTCTGAGCAGGTGCCCTCTCCTCAGTGACACACGCCCAGAGCAGGGTGGGGGCCCTGAACACCCACTGCTGCCAGGAGGGAGGGGTTCTGTCCCTCAGATTCAGAGGTTGCCCCAAACATGCAATTTGTTAACTAGTTAATAAACAGCAGAGCCCAGTCAGACCACAGGAGGACCAGATGCACAGAGACGCCACTCCTCTCCTCGCCTGTCTCTGCGTTTTGTCCGGAGTGGACACTTCTGGTGTGTGGGGCAGATGGTGAACGGAGATGATCTGAGGCTCTTCCTTCACAGGGCTGTCCTCCCATTCCTGTTGAATTCTGATCTTCCAACCAGGGTTCTCCAAATGGCAGTCAGTGATAGCTAACATGGTGGTTTATCGTTTTTTATGTCGTACATCTTTAACACCCTCCTGCCACGGGACAGCACAGAGGCAGTGTCAGGGCTAAACCAACACTTGGAGATGTTGCTTTTGACACCAAGAGGCACATCCCACTCAGAGTATTTTGGGAAACGGTGCAGATTCATAGACAGAAGTGAGGCAATAATAGACCAGGGGCTGGAGAAACACCAGGTACATCAAGTCTTTCTGCTGGATGAGCTGCGAGTCCACTTGCCTTCTGTTAGGGATCTCCTCGTGAGCTCTCTTGTTCCTTTACCCTTCACTCCAGCCTTGTGAGAGGACTCACGCTCTCGCCAGAAGCACCATGCACGAGGGCTGGCCCTGCTCAGCCAGTAAATGACACCAGTGCTGGACTTCAACTCCTTGGATGTCAAAATACAGCTGGTTTTACATGAGCTTCTCTCTAAGTCCTTAGGGTGTTCCCCAGCTCCACAGATTCCTGCCCCATAGGAGACAAAGCTGGGAGCCCCCATAGAAGCTGAGCTTTGGGAAGGTGGCCCCCAGACTTAACTAATTAGCAGGTTCTATCTTGTTCCAGTTCTAGATTCTACCTACAATTTTCTCTCCCATGGCACCCGCTTCTTGCTTTGCTCAGATTTAGCACAAAGTAGCTCTTTTAAAAGATATTTGGGGATTTTTAGATCATTTCAACCCGTCCTTCCTTAATTTAAAACTCAAGGACATGTATGTAGCCAGAACCCCTGCTTTAGTGTGAGTTACACAGCAAGCACTTACTAAGCAATGAAAATGTAAATGAAGGAAAGGGCGAGCCATCAAAAAATTATTTCAAAAAAAAGCAAAAGGTGGTGGTGGGTGTGATGTGACATGCATCCAAGGAGGTGTGAACCTGTACCCCTAAATCATACACAATGTGATCGTAATAATGTGACTTCAGGGACTTCCTGGGGGTGCAAGGGATTAAGTCTCGGCACTATGATTGATGCTATCTGCAGTCACTGCAGCACGAGCTCAATCCCTAACCAGGGTACTGACCCACATGGTGCAGCAGACATTTCCCTGCCTCACCTGCTGCTCCCCTCAGCAGTGTATTTCAGTAGATACACCTGTTCTGCTACCCACTTTGTCTCTGGTGAATCCTCTCACCCCCTGCACCTCTGGCCTATACCCCAATTCTTGTATGCATAAATAATTAAATATTTTTAAAAATGTGACTTCAGTAACTGTGTCTAGAAAATGCATTAGCATTTTCATTAACCTGTTTCAATAACTCAAGCACACTGCTGTGAACTTTGATTCATAAACATAAGCACGAAACTACTGAGGTAAGAGATAGAGGTGAGATGAACCCGTAAAACTTCAGGTAAACTATCAGGACCAGACTCATCACCTACACCTGGTCCAGATGCAGGTTGGTGCTCATGAGGGAAGACTTGGGAGAGGGTTATATGGGGGCTTGCTGGGCTGCTGCCCACCTCTGTCATCTCTGAGCTTGTCCTGGTCCCCACTCTACCCCATGCCCCAGGGAGTGGTACCCAGTGGAAGCAGGTGGCATTGGGGGGAAGAGTCTTTTTCCATGAAGAAGGATATTGGGTAAAAGATGACAGTGACATTGCACACCAGCTGTTTTAATTCCCCATGACAATAGCTAACAAGATGTTAGCTAACACTCTACGCTTGAATGCTAACTTTTTATACTCTATCTAATTTGATCCTCATTTTTAACCTAATTCACCAGTTGGCTGTGTCAGAGCCAAGACTTAACTCAGTTCTGTAACATGCCAAACCAGACTGCATCCCCCACACATCTGCCCCTCTGCTCTTCTTCACCCGCTCTTCCTGAAAATCCTCATCTGGGCAGCCCAGACATGTTGTGTGGCTGGCACTGCAGACCAGGGAAGATTCAGTATCACCGTTGGGCAGTCTCACCTCAGAAGGAAGCCCTGCTGCTGATTGCCATGCTTCAGCCACTGCTTCTTTGATAGTTCGACTCCATTCACTTATTTCTTTAATACAAGCTGTCTGCACCAATAGATCTTGGACAGCTGCTCTCTAAGGGGAATAAGTGTGTAGACTTTCATCCAAGCAGCCTCTCATCCCCCTCTGAGGCTGGTTTATTCCATGCCATGAGGGTTCTGAGGAGATGCGTGATTTCTTCATCTCTGTCTTCTCTGCCTCTATCCCCTCTCCATTCTCCATCTCCATCTCCATCCTGATTCTTCCATTCTCCACCCTCCATCCTCCAGGGCAAGGAATCATTTAGGAAGATGAGGGAACCAGTTGCTGGTCATAAATGTGCCTTCTCTGTAGCCTCTCTCTAAATATCTGTTTTCAATTTACTTATTCAGTGTTACCCACAACGGGGTGCTGGGTGTTGTTTACACCCATCAGGTTGTGCGTGGTGATCCATGATGTTCCAAACTGAATGTCAAACAATGGCTTTTCTTGACTATCAATCCACACATTCCTGAGAATAAAAGGAGCAACTTCAACGCAATGCTCATTAGTCTGTTGTCTCAAACCTGAAAACAAATGCTATTTATATTGATGGAAACAACATTGCTTTCATTTAATTAAAAGATTTTCATTTCAATTTGACAGAAAATGTTAATAGGAAAAGGAGAAAGTTTAAAAATGTAGAAAGAACATATTCATCTCCTAAGGTTTCAGAGTTTTATCTTAATGTTTCAACTATGTCAATACAAGTATTTTCTGGATATAGTTTGGTGGCTACATATTAAGATTTCTCTCCATCTATTGACATTTGGATGTGATGATTCTTTGCTGTGGTGGGCTGGCCTATGCATGATACCATCCCTGCCTCCACCCACTGGCTTCAGGCTCATGCCCCAGGGTGTGACAGCAAAGATGTCTCCAGAAATTGCCTTTGCCAAATGTCCCTTAGAGGATGAAAATCTCCCCAGATGATAACAGAAAAAACATGCCTATATATGCCTTTTTTTTTTACTGTTACATTTTCTAGGGATATAAGGTTGTAACTAGAAAAAATGACTGTTATCTGCCTTAAAAAGGGGGTGAGAGTAGGGGGAAGATAGCATTCCTAAATAACTATACACAATCACACAAAAGCATGCTAATAAAGAATAGACACGCCTTGATTTGGGATGCCACTGAGTTAATTGTCTGTTGCTGATTAACAAATTGCTTCAAAAGGCAGCAACTGAAACGACACAGAATCTCAGTTTCTGAGAATCAGGAATCAGTGGTGGCCCTACTAGTGGGTGGCCCTGCCCTTGAGTCTCTTAGTCAGATGCAGAGAGGGACCCAGCAGTCTCCAGCTTCTACTGCCTGAGGGATTCTCTTCTAAGACACTCTGTGTCTGTGGGCAGGGACCATGTTACTCGCTGCCATGCTGGCTTCTCTACAGGACTGCTCCTACAACATGGCAGCCAGCATCACCCAGCAGTGTTAAGCTGGGAGGGGAGGAAACACACAAGAGATGGGCCCTTGCTCTTGTAACCTGATCTCAGAGGGGATAGACCGTTATTCTGCCATATTCCATGGGTGGTTACTGAGTCGCCATGGTCAGCTCACATCTGGAGAGAGGGTATGAATGACAGGAGCAGGGCCAGCATTGGGAAAAAAAAAAAAAAAAAAAAAACACCAGAAATACAGACTAGAATGGAGACCCAAGAAATGAACCTGTATGAATATTTGGATAATTAATCATTGACAAAGGAGTCAAAACAATATGTGAAGAAGGCAAGTCTCTTTACATGTGGTACTGGGAAACATGACACTCACATGTGAAAGAACCAGACCATATCACATTGATCTACACACACTCAAATTAATTCAAAATCAATTAAAGACTTGGAAACTAAAGAAACCACCACAAAAACAAAAAGGCAACCTAGAAATGGGGATGGGGGCTATTTGCACAAGGGGTTAATTTCCAAAATCTATGGAGAAATCATAAAACTCAACAAAAAACCAAAACCAAATCAGAAAATGGGTAAAAGGCCTAAGGAAACACTTACCCAAATAAATCATACAAAAGGCAAACAGGCACCTGAAAAATGCTCAACATTACTTATTCAAAAGGAAATGCAGATCAAAACCGCAATGAGATGTCACATTGTTACCAGGCTACAGCAAGTGGCAGGAGCAGTGTTGTGCTGCTCCACTAGAAGTTAGTTGTGGCAGTCACTCCTCAGAGACCTTTTATGTAGCAGTGTACTGCCAATATCATGAAATGGACTAATCAGGGGTAAGTTGTGAGTTGATGAATGCTTTGTCGCCAGGACTCTACCTCTCATCACCAGTCAGTAGTGGCAGAGCACTTTTATGTAAAGTATACTTCCTGGATTATGGACTAGACTAATCAGGTGCAGGATTAAAAAATGGTTCAATCAGACCAGGGGACACCCTAAAAGTGAGTATAAGCCAGGGTCGGAGGGAGTCTGGAGGCATTCAGTAGGATTTATTGCACGGATCAGAAGGATCATTGAACACAAGGAGGAGCAGACGGAGAAAAGCATGGAGAAGCAGCAGCCCAGAGGAATAAGGGGTTCGGAGAAGCAGCAGCCCTGAAGAAGACACCCTGTAGAGGAAGAGGAGAACCCTTAAGAGAAGAAGATGATTCCAGCCTCTAAAGAAAGGAGGGAAGCATCCAGCAGCCACCTATGAGGAGAAGAGAGAGGCTAACGGACTCTGCAGAGACTGGGCCTCCGTCCTGTCTCTGACACTGACTGAAAGGAGAACCAAAGGCCATATGCTTGGTGTCTCAAAGAGCTGTTCGTTGTTGGTATAAACCAACAACTCAAAAGCTGTTAACACTGGGTGTCTCTGACACCACCTATGCAGAGCAAATAGTGGTCATCGCTACTGGCCAGTGCTGCTCAGCACTTAGCAGTGACTACAATCACTGGTGCTGTCTGAATAAAGCAGCCAGCCTCTTGTGGATAAGTAAGTGTTTTTGTTTCCCCATTTTTGTAAATAAACACTGTGGTTGGTGTCCCTGTAGCCTGAGGTCTCTTGCAATTTTGTGCCCGGGTGAGAACACATAGGCACTGACCTCTATTGGGCACTGTCCCCTATTGCTATAGCCCTTGATTGTGGTTTGTGGCCTTTTAGTCTTTTGGGGCCTTTGGAGAGCCTTCTGGCCTCAGATTCTCTCTGTGACCATTTCGAGGGAACTGTTTTGTGAAAAGTGGAGGACAGGAGAGAGCCTCCAGAGAAAAATCTGAGGCATCAGAACACTTTTTGCACCCATGTCAGAGGAGAAACGCGTGTCTGAGGAGAAAAATGAGAGCAGTTGGGACCTATTTACAACACGGGAATGATAAGAGAGAGCCTCTAGGAGAAAAATCTGAGGCAAAAGGACCCTTTTAGGGCCTGTGTCTGAGAAGAAGCAGGTCTCTGGGAGAAAAACAAGATAGGAAGGGACCTATTAAGTGCCAAATGGAGGGTAAGTGAGAGTTTCCCGAGAAATATCTGAGGCAAAAGGACCCGTTTTGAGCCCATGATGAGAAGCATGGTGTCTGAGCAGAAAATGTGAAGGGATAAGGACCTATGTCGTACCATGTGGACTATAAGGGAGAGCCTACAGGAGAAAAATCTGAGGCAAAGTTGACCCTTCTTGAGTCCATGACTGAGGAGAAGTGAAGTGTTTGAGGAGAAAATGTGAGGGAATGGGACCTATTTCGCGCCCGTTGCGCTCTAGAAGAGCCTCCAGGAGAGATTTCTGAGGCAAAAGCACCCACTCTGGGCCCATAGGTGAGGAGACGCGGGGTCTCTGATGAAGAAAACGTGAGGGGATGGGACTTATTTGGCGCCACATGGCGCTTTCGAAGAGCCTCCAGGAGAGACATCTGAGGCAAAAGCACCCGCTGTGGTCCCCTGGGTGAGGAGACGCGGGGTCTCTGAGGAGGAAAACGTGAGGGGATTGGACCTATTTAACGCCTGTAGCGCTCTCGTAGACCCTCCAGGAGAGACATCTGAGGGAAAAGCACCCTCTCTGGGCCCATGGGTGAGGAGACGCGGGGTCTCTGAGGAGGAAATCGTGAGGGGATGGGACCTATTTCGCGCCACATGGCGCTCTCGAAGAGCCTCCAGGAGAGACATCTGAGGTAAAAGCACCCGCTCTGGGCCCATGGGTTAGGAGACGAAGTGTCTCTGAGGAGGAAATCGTGAGGGGATGGGACCTATTTCGCGCCACGTGGTGCTCTCGAAGAGCTTCCAGGAGAGACATCTGAGGCAAAAGCACCCTCTCTGGGCCCATGGGTGAGGAGACGCAGGGTCTCTGAGGAGGAAATCGTGAGGGGATGGGTTTATTTGGCGCCACATGGCGCTCTCGAAGAGCTTCCAGGAGAGACATCTGAGGCAAAAGCACCCTCTCTGGGCCCATGGGTGAGGAGACGCAGGGTCTCTGAGG
>JAGFMF010011685.1:0-24959 GCA_019455555.1 Galemys pyrenaicus
GGAAGTTCCATTCTTAGTAGATTGAGGAACCACCATACTGCTTTCCATAATGGTTGGACCAGCTTGCATTCCCACCAGCAGTGTAAGAGAGTCCCTTTTTCTCCACACCCTCACCAACATTTGTTCTTGCTACTTTTTTTTGAAATGTGCCATTCTCACTGGGGTGAGGTGGTATCTCATAGTGGTTTTGATTTGCATTTCTCTGATGACAAGAGAAGTTGGAGCATTTTTTCATATGCCTGTTGGCCATTTGCATTTCCTCTTTGGAGAATTGCCTTTTTGTAGATCTTTTTAATGGTGACTCTGCTTCAGTGTCAACTTCACTTTCCAGTCACTGTTGCAAGGGGGTGCACTTGGACCTCTGAGTTTACTATGCCTTTCAATTACCTATCATTATGAGTTCCTTCTTGTTAACCCAGTAGGCATTTTTGAGTCCTTGTTCACTGGAGAGTTTTGCTTCATTTGGAACTATTATCGCTCCTGCTCTGAAAATATATTCTTTAGCATCCACATAAGAAAAAAGGGATATATACATATTACCTGACTTTATCTTTATCCTCTGTGAGACAAAGTGTTTTGAGCATATTTCTGTTCAAAATATCACTCTGTTCATAGTCCAGACCATGATTTCTTATCTCCAGCACTGTAAACATTTTGGGACAATTTTTTGATGTGAAGGGCTGCATCGTGGGATGTTTATAATTACAGGCTCTACCACTAGGTGGTAGTAGCACATAACTACCCCATTTTTAGTGAAAACTGAAAATTTCTTAGGAATTGCCAATGCCGATGTGGAGAGTGGAGAGTATTTCAGAATTACCCATGATTAAGTACTACTACTTCTTTCTCTTTGTGCCCATGAGATCCTGTTTGTATCTGTTTATATATACCATGGATATAAAAGTCAAACCAGATATATTGCTGATGACTCCTTTACTAAGAATATCACTGATACTTTTAATTCACTAAATCAAACTGATCTTTTTTAATGTCTTTTTCATCTGTTTTAGAATTTGTTTGCTTTAATTGCATTTCTGTGTATTCATTAGATGAATTGCTTCCAACAGCAAATATAGACTTTCCAGTAACTACTACTTAAATGCTGATCATTTTATGAATATCTCAATCTTTATGTTAAAGTTTGAGTTTAAAATTGTTTAACTCACAAACATAGTGTTAAGCAGTGCACTATACTGCTTACTGATTTGACTTTTGACTAGTTTATAGCTTTTATGTCTCTCTATAGTAAAAATTAAGCCCTGGTATAATTTTTAATATAAATTGAAATTTAAGTTCTAAAAGTTTCAGTGATTTAAAGCTTGAAATTCAGCGATTAATAGTTGAAACTCTTAGTACCTTTTTTATAGATTTGTTTGTTGAAATATAATCTAAAGGAGGAAGAACCAAATGTAAGAGTGATACTTAGAGCATTTCTATGTACCTTATTGTGTGCTTTACTAACATGAGATATATATGTATATAAATAGTAAATTATTTTCATTATGTTATGTATTAAAATTATATTGAAAAGCTCAAACTATTTTACTTTTTAGGTATAAAGCAACATTTCATCAATGTGATGTTTGTAAGAAAATTTTCAAAGGCAAATCAAGTCTAGAAATGCATTTTCGGACGCATTCAGGTAAAACTTACTGAATTATATATATATTTTTTGGTATAATTTTTCAAGAGTAAAGCATGGATGTTTAAACTTTTTTCCTTGATCAAGTTGTTTTTCTCATTAATAATATTCATTATATTGAAGTTTATGTCATGAGCGAGTAATATTCTCTATTATATAAGCTCCAAGGTTTTAGAATATCATTGTGTAAAATTTGGGAAAAATTTTTCCTTAGAGGATTTATTCAATTTTTAGCTCTCAGTTTCCCCTTTCCTCATATTTTATGGTTCCTCTGTAGCTATATAACTCTGAATGCTTTTCTATTATTTTATTATCTTGAAAGTAATTCAAATATGATCTTGTTGTGTTGCTCACCAAACTGCCATTTATACTTTTCCTTTTTACATAACCAGTTGTGATGGATCATAATTATAGTAGCCTGTTTTGCTTCAGCTGCTTTAGAAGTTGTCTCATTTTCTAAATCTTTATTTTGACTTCTTGGTACTGCTATCATATTTTAAAATATAGACTATGTTGGAGTCTTTTCTATATATTGTTAAACTCCTCATTTGACTTATCCTGTAAGTTAATTTTTAAAGCTTGCTTTATTTTGAAGAAAACAACTCTTGTGTACATTTATGACTGCTTTATTTATATTCAGTTTTTATTTTGTCAAGGTACTGTTCTGGATGAGAAAAATAATTGATTTCATAGATATCAGAATGGTAAATAACTGGATTTGAACAATTTCAGTAGCACTAAAGATTTTGTTACTGATAAAATGCTGCTGTTAAAAACAAAATTATACCCACCTCCAAATGAAAAAGTTATAATTTGGGGATATATCCATACATCAGAGTGTAAAGTGAAGAAACAATATCTTCCACATAGTTATAAGTAATAAACCTAGCAAGCTCTAAGATTTCAAAGAGATGGTGAACTTACAGAAAGTTAATTTGAGACCATTGATAATTTAAGAATTGTAAACCTACAGGATTTATTTTAGAGGAGAAACTGAGCAATGGCTGCTTTATAATTGCATTACAATTCTGAAACGTTGATTTATAGTAATTTGTTGATGACCAGTGACATTGTGGAAGTTTCATCTCTGGGTCTCTGGCAGTTAATTGGAATTAGATGCAAGTCTTTGTCACTGAAAATTGAGAAATGAGCTCTGAAATAGAATAAGACAAAGATGGCAATTATGAAATGAGAGGGAGAAATTATCTAAAGTCGGGTCAGCAAACTTTTTTTAGTAAAGGATTAGATAGATGTTATAGATGTTAGCTATAACAATATAGCTTGTAGGCTATATTGTTAATAATACACCTATTCAAATTTCTTTTATATGATTTATATCACAGTAGACAATGTATAAACAAATTAATGTGGCTGCATTGCAATAAAACTTTATAGAAACAGGCAACAGGCTGGTTTTGGCTTTGCACTATATAGCTTGCCTACTTCTGATTAAAGCCGTGAGCAAAAAATATATATATATAAAGTGATTAGCAGGCTTTGCAAAGAGCATTTCACAGAGTGGGTGTTTCATTTTTTTTTTTAAAGATGTATTTATTTATGCATTCAAGAACTGGGGTACAGTCTAGAGATGTGGGGGGTGAGAGGATCCACCAGAGACAGAGTGGGCAGCAGAACAAGCAGATTGAGTGAGGTACACTGGTAAGGGGAGTAGTGGGCGAGGCAGGAGAGGTCTGCTGCGCCATGTGGGTCCCCTCCCTGGCCAGGGTTGAACTCGTGCTGCAATGACTGCGAATACTCCATAGTGCGGTGCTTAACCCCTTGCGTCACCAGGGTGACCCAGAGTGTTTCAAAAACTGTTCACCATGTCCCTAAATCCATTTCCAGATTTATAGGTCTGTAAAATGCATTTTTTTAATCTGTGCATGAAGAGTTATAAGTATTTTGAAGAGTTCTTCTAATAACCACTGGAGGTTCAACAGAATGTTGCTTATTAATTTACCTTCTAGAAAATGAGTTACTCATATCTACTGACCAAGGTGTCATTTTTCTCTTATCAGAGAAGCAAAATTGCTAAATTTATTAGTCAGAAGGGGAGTTACTAAATATATAGAAAGTGAAATTAAGGAGGCCTCCCTGGTGGTATGAGGGGTTAAGCGCTGCACTATTAAGCGTCTGCAGCCATTGCAGAACGAGTTTGATCTCTGGCCTGGGAAGTGACCCACATGGCACAGCAGACCTCTCCCTGTCTTGCCCACTCTTCCCCTTAACAGTGTATTTCAGTCTATATACCTGTTCTGTGAATTCTCTCTCTGGTGAATCCTCTCACCACCCGCACCTCTGGACTGTACCACAGTTCTTGTATGCATAAATAAATAAATCTTTTTTTTTTAAAAGAAAGTGATATTAGGTAGATTTTTATGAAGTAGTTTATTGAGGAAATAGCAAAGATACTAAGCCTTTTTTATCCTCATAACAGTACCTCTCTGGTGAATAGAATAATTTTGTTCCCCACTTTTTTCCCTCTAGTAGGATACCTTTATTGCATTATCTGGATTGCATTCTGAGGATGCATGATTTTTGTAATTACCTTATCTATTATCCATATTCTCTTAATACATTCTTTCTGTAGACAAACTTAAAATAATTGGATTGGTTTTAGTTTTCGTTAGGTCTGTACTCTTAATTACTTCAGATGAATAGATCTGAGTAGATCAGTGCTTATTCAGGCTTTAAAAATAATACACGTTAATAAGTATTGTAGAATGAATGAATTTGATGTTTTTCTGTGATGACACTCTAATCACATAATTAGAGAAATTAATTGAAAGCGGATTTGATTTTCTTTTACAAATGACTTATTCTCAACCATTATGTGTTTTGCTTATACAATCCTTAAAGAGGTGATTACATTATTCTTTAATATTAGTCTCATTGAAACAAAAATACATTCTTTTAAAGTGAGCATAAACCCAGTAACAAATTCAGGCTCAATTTTAAACGGCAGAATTTTTTATTGATGCTGAATTTTTAACGCCATCTTAAACACAATGTAGAAAAATATTGAGTAGTTCAATGAATTTTTATAAATGAATAAATACATTCATATAACCATCACTCATGAGGATATAGGACATTACCAGAACTTCAAGCATTTTCCCTGACCTATCCCGGTTAGATAACCCTCTTCCAGAGATGGTCATTATTTTAGCATATCAACAATAATTTATTTTACTTGTTTGAACTTCATTTAATGGGGCTGTACAATAAGTACTCTTTTTGGGGCGGGGGGCTTCTTTCACTCAATATTATGTCTGTGAAATTCACACATGAAAATGTTTCTTTTCATTTTCATATGAATATGAAGTGAAATAATTATGAAATAAATGATTATATATTATACTTTTTTTGACACTTGGTTTGTATTTACTTGTATCTATTACGAATAAAGCTTCTCTTGACCTTCTTGTCCATGACTTCATACATGTATTATAGTCATTTCTGTTATATACATGCCTGTCCTTAGGACTGTTGGCTCATTGGATATGTAGTTTTAAAATAGTAGAGAACCTTGAAGATGAGTTCTTTTTCAGATATATTTAAGTTTCTTTGCACAGGCAGATAGAGTATGACAATGATTTAATACCAGTCTATTTCTAGTCTATCTTTTTCCTAGTTTGTCATCATTCTGGATACTCAGCTGAAACTCTGAGGAGCTTTGCCAGTTCCTCCACTTTGGTGAAACTTGAACTCTTATCTCTGCCTCCCTAGTGCCCTTGGAATTAATGAAGTATTTGTTCAACATTTTAACCTCTTAGCTCCTGATTTCTAACTACTCAGCAAATGTTGGTCTTAGAAAGTGGTAAATGTAGGTATTTTGATTCATTTCTCTGTTTCTTTCTAGACTCTTGACACTTGAAATCCTTAGTATTCCCAAACTTCAACTTTTATCTTCCCATTTCACTAAGATGTCATGAAGCCTTCGACTGCCATTTGTTTCCCCATACACAGATTCTGAAAGTGCACTGAGGAGAGAAAACATCTGCATACCTACCTTCTCTTGTATCTAGAATCTTGACTTCCTATGTCCTGACTCTTTGGTTGTACTGTTGTGCCTCCAAAGAGTTGGGGTTTTTGTTTGTTTTTATCTTTACCCCTTTCACCAGCAAGAGATGTAATATGATATAAATTTCTCTGCCACTTTTGAAATGAAAGTTCTCAAGTCCTATTTTCACATAGTAACTTTGAATACCTAAAGCTAACTAATCCAGTGGATGGCATTTTTTAGTTCTAAGGTTCTTAGATTATTATAATTTTAGCTGCGGAATAGTTTGCATCTTTTTTATTGTTTTATCTTTCTTTTCAAAAATAGATTTCTTTCTATAGGTTATGGGAGGGATCTTTTATATGTTACCTTATATCCATAATTTATGATTTTGAAATGCACTCAAATTTTGAGTTAATTATTAGCAAATAGATAATTTTACCACAAAAAAAGTCTCACTGCATGAATACATTTTTGTTTAATTTGTATTCCTCCTTTCATCAAGTTTATAATTTTGACCCTTTTTACTTGTGTATATTTAGGGATTCTAAATTTGCTTTTTAAATTTAGTAAGTGTAAAATTTTCTTTGTGGAGTTTTGTCTTTTTATAATCCTAAATTGATTCTTCTACAGAAAATAATTTTTAAAAATTATAATGGAAACATTTAAAAGAAAGATTCCAGTCCAAGTCCCAGTTTTCTAAAATTAGTATTTTGGGATATTAGAACTGATTGACTGTAACTTTAAGTTCATAAATAATCTTTGCATTTATAAAAAAAATAATAAAGACACTTAAGGAACCATTATGGTTCGCACTATACCAGAGGAGACAATTAAAACCAATAATTTAATCTTTAATAATGAATTGTGTGCTTCTTAGTGGTTTACTAATGATGGGGTAATGTTTTTATTTTTTTTTAAATCATAAAATCTCCTTACTTGACTATATTTGAGAAGGAAACAGTCTTCCAAAGAGCCTCCAGAAAGAAATGCAGCTCTCCTAACATCTGGATTTTAGCCTAGCATCAGACTTCTTGCCTATAAAACTGTAAGGTCTTAAATTTGTATTCTTTAGTACACAACTGCCACGAGTCATTGAGAGGACTTTATAGTTCTTATCTTTTAGGAATGTGATTTTTTTTTTCCCAGAAAACTCTCATGAACATTTTCTACTATTTCTAACTCTAGATATTCTAACAGGTAAAATTGAATGTTGGGTGCAATATGTTTGATGCAAGTTTTTGCAAATGTTTTCTTTTTAAGGATGTTAACCCTTTGCTTGATGTATTATATTTGTTGTTGTGTTTTACATCCTCTCTAGTGACATCAGTAATGAGACTAGCTGAGAAATAAATCGAAATCTAATAGTACCAGGAGCCCAGTATCCCAGTATGTATAAATTTTCTGTCACTGAGACTTGAAAGTATTACTGGACTACAAAATAATAATTAATATTTAATGAGTAATTACTTGATATTAGTGTTTGGCTTATTTCTTAGTTTTCTCAGAGAATTAGTGCTGCTTTAAATGAAAAGACAAACAATGCTATTATCAAACCTATGTAAATTAATATACAGTTTTTTTCAGTTATATTTAAAGTGTGCCTTTGTATCTATTTTAATACCACTATGTTTGGGGCATATGACTTTTTTGTTGCTGCTGTAACAAATTACCACAAACTTAATGGCTTTAACAATACAAATTTATGAGCTTACAACCCTATAGTTTAAGTGAGAAGTCTGATACCAGGCCAAAACCTGGATGGTTAATAAAGCCTCAAAAATTTATGGAGACTTTAGGAAAGAATCTGTTGCCTCTCCACCTTGGTTTATTTGTAAGGCCATTCTGAACCTAGTACCAGGATCTAGGTTTTCATTTTCTCACTGAGACCTTTCCCAGCTTCAAGAGGTTGCCACTTTGCTTGCATCCTGGTCCCCTTTCATTTTCAAAAACAAATACGCCAGATTGAGTTTTCTCATTGCATCTCTCTTACCTCATCTTCAGTTATTGGTCACTTTTAAAGACTAGTGTGATTAGATTGGGCTCACTTAGATAACCCAGTCAGTCTCCTCATTTCAGGTTTTTTGCCTTGATTTGGAACTGTAAAGTTCCATTTGCCATGAAAGATGACATATTTACAGCTTGCTAGGGTTGGAAGGTTATGCATCTTTGGGAAGCCATTGTTCTACCCACCAGACTGGCTAACCTAAGAATTTATAATGTTTCATTTTTATAAAGCAAAGTTATCCTGTAAGAATCTAATTCAGGAGGAATTGAAGCTGGTCCAACATTCTTATTCTTTACTCCAAACAACTCTCCTTATTTTTATCTTATTTTCATCTTTATTGATGAATATCAATCACTAATTTTGATTTAAAAATCCATATTAATCAGTTACAGTTTTGTATCCTTTTTGAGTGGTAGCAAATCAAATGTTTTGATTTTATAACTTTTTTAGGGCCTATAGTGAGAATAAAAGCTATAATAATATTAATAGCCAGGTTTATCAAGTATTTTATCATGTGCCAGGTCAGTTCATCAATACTGTTACTTCATTTTCTGTTTTCATCTATTCAGCATTTCTGTGAGGTGGGTGCTATCATTCCATATGACAGGTGAGGAAACTATGCTTAAAAGTTAGGATGCTCAAGGTGTGGATCATAAATGGTGTAGTTTGATTTCAAACCAAGACCTTTTTGATATATGAGCCAGTTCTCTTTACCAGCTTACTGTACTGTTTCTATTTTGTGATAGCATATAATATTACTACTTTTATTAAGTTCTTGGAAGTATTCACACGGACAGTTTGCTACTTAAAATTGTCTTGCCAACTGGAGTACATTTTACACCTAATTTCATTTTTGTTCATACAGGTGAAAAACCATACAAGTGTCAAATATGCAATCAATCTTTTAGAATTAAGAAAACTTTAACAAAACACCTGGTTATTCATTCTGATGCCCGACCTTTCAACTGTCAGCACTGTAATGCAACATTTAAGCGGAAAGACAAGCTGAAATACCACATTGACCATGTTCATGGCATAAAATCTCCTGATGATCCTCTCAGCACTTCTGAGGAAAAACTTGTATCTTTGCCAGTAGAGTACTCATCTGATGATAAAATCTTTCAAACAGAAACAAAACAATATATGGACCAGCCCAAAGTTTATCAGTCAGAAGCCAAGACTATGTTACAGAATGTATCTGCTGAAGTATGTGTTCCAGTAACGCTGGTTCCAGTTCAGATGCCGGACACTCAGAATGATCTGGTGCATCACACTACCACGCTTCCACCATCTTCTCATGAGATCTTGTCACCACAGCCACAATCAACTGATTATCCACGAGCAACTGATTTAGCTTTTCTGGAAAAATACACTCTTACTCCTCAACCTGCAAACATAGTTCATCCAGTCCGACCAGAACAAATGCTAGATCCTAGAGAACAATCTTATCTCGGAACTTTATTGGGCCTTGATAACACTACTACTGTACAAAATATGTCTAATAACGAGCATCATTCATGAGTAAATCTAAACATTCCACAAACTTATTTTGATGGTAGTGTGCTAATGGTAGCCTAGAGCTGATGACTTTTGACTTAGTAGGGCTGCTATTTTCTCTAGTTTCTCAAGACCTCAGAACCATTTCAAATCAAGGAAAAGATGTATCTATTTACCAAGATACATGTTTGGAAACATTTTCAGGCATAAATATATATTTGAAGTGAACTTTTTTTTGTGATTTTTAAAGATTAGAACTAATTTTTAATGATTTCTCAAAGTTTTCAGAATTATTAGCTATTACATTATGTGGGTATTTTTTTTAATTATAAGTGGAAATTTTTATTCTTCAGTCTCATTTCTCCCTTGCCCATTTCCAAACAAGTTTAAAGACGATGTAGCCTTTGAGAAAGAATATAAGACTATACTGGTAATTGCAACTGTTCCTGTTACTAGTTTAAGACTCACTGTTATTTCTTCTAGATTTTTAAAATTGAAATTAGGAATTTGTATTTATAGGAGAGCCTTGACTATTTCTGTGTTGTTTATTCATCAGACCGTGATTCCAGGTTATCATTATCCTTTGGACTTTTGGTAAACTATAAACCGGAAAG
The DNA here is from genome assembly GCA_019455555.1 of Galemys pyrenaicus. Classification (NCBI taxonomy): domain Eukaryota; kingdom Metazoa; phylum Chordata; class Mammalia; order Eulipotyphla; family Talpidae; genus Galemys; species Galemys pyrenaicus. Next base: position 9,765 of record JAGFMF010011685.1, read on the forward strand.
CTTACTGATAAAAAATTAGCTAAATGAAATGTCGAGTTGAAATAATTACCCAAATGATTGGTTTTGCCTATGCTTCAATTATGAATAATAAATGCAAATATTGCTCTTAGGCACTAACAAGTTGAAAATATGTTAAAGTAAAATATGCCAGGTTTAACTAGCTATCTTTCAAAGTAAGTTCACCTTTTGTATTTTTTCATTTATTTCAGAAGTATCAGAGATATTATACAGCATTTATTTCCATCTCACTAACAAGGGACAGTTATAATTGATTAATGAAATTTTATTAACTACTTTTGGTCTCAGTTACTTTGACTAATTGAAACTCTGAGAAACAGAACCTAAATATTTCATGTGTAATTGTAAGAAATGGTGCCAAACAAATGATAAAACTCTCATCTAACTAAACTTAATGCTGTTTACTTTAGTCAAAGGGAACCACTATTTGTATACAGATATTCATGTAATCTAGAGCTTTATTTTTGCTTTTCACATATGCCAAATGTCTGTAATTACCCTTGATTTTTATTTTTGTACAGGATAAAAGTTGAGGACTTGGTGAAAGAAACTAGCAGTTACAGCAAAACCTCACTGAATATAATTAATTGAGGATAAAAATCAGTCAAAATTATAAAATACTTTTGAAGATGTGCACTTTCCATATTTTCAAGTCAATTTAAACTTAAACTAGGATAATGTTTCCTAGTAGAGCTGCTTGAAGAATTAGAATAGGCAGGGTTGCTTTATTATTAGCATGACATTTGTATGTAAACTACTGGAAAAATAGCAATTTTAAGAGTTTTCTATTTCAGTTTTGTTTACACTCCTAATTGCTTTAAGCACTTTTTTGTGTGTAAACTGTTAAGTCTGGCCCAACCCTTGTGAAAAAAATCACAAATAAAATAATGAACTTTTAATAAATAAAATTTAACCCTTTAATGAAGAAACTTGTTTGCTGAAGCACTTAAGAAAGGAAGGTACTTTAGGTAATATTCACCATACTAGTGAAACTAAAGGAAAAGGAAAAAAAAAAAACACTGAGAATTGAGGCAGTTAACCAAAGTAACTCATATAAATAATAAAACCTCATTGGCCTCATTCATCGAGATTTGGTTGTAATTTTCCTAGGGACAGTAGATATAATTAATGTATTTTTTTAAAGCATTCTTACATTTGTGTGGAAATGTTATATCTGGGGTACTTATATGAAAGAACTTGACTACATGTGGTACTATTAGTCCTTCAAATTGACCTTATTAAAAATACATACCTATGACTTTTATCATAAAGACTTGCAAGATTTTAATTAAAAAATCTTACTAGACAGAAACAAAAAAAATACTTAAAAATGTACCCTGCCTTACAGATAAGCCAGCATAGAAAAAGTTGGACTTAAAAAAAAAGGCCAATGGTAAATATGCATATGTGTATGGTATACAATGTTTGGTAGCAGAATAAAACATTGCATTTTCAGTTTGAAAAGAATACTATGCTTTTGAAGGTATTTAGAGTTCTTTTAATAATAATCTAATGCTTTAAATATATGATTTGATTGTAGGAATTGGTTTACAGTACAGTATAGAAGTTTCCTGAATACATCTCGTATATAAAGTGGAATATAATTGTGTTTAGTTATTATTGTAGCTAACTTAATAGCAGTTTACTGTTTTGTAAATTCCTTCACATACTTTTTCTCATGTGAACTTCATAACCAGTCTTGAAATAGAATGAACATGCTGTATTTCCATTTTAAAGCTAAAGAACCTGAGATTGATAAAAAGAACTCGATAAAGCTCATCATTAAGTGGCAGAGCTACAAGTAGGGGAGGAAAGCTAGCATTAATGAATGCTCACTGTGTGCCAGGCACTACATTTCTCATGTAATCTTAAACAGTCTGGGTGGCAGGAAGGACAATTCTTACAAAGAAATAGTCTCAGTGAATGAGCAAACAGAAAAAAAAACTGCTGCCTCTAATTTACAAATTAGACTATAAATAATTTTTAAATTGTGAAACCTCATGGATTTGGGCAAACTGAATGTATATAAGTTTTTTATATAAGGCAAAAAAAAAAAGTGAGGCCTATACTTTTCAGTTAACTTTTTGCAATATTTGAATTAGAGTAGTTTGGACAAATTTTTCTTTAAAATCTGTGAATTCTGTAACTAAAAATTTTAAATCTTGCAACTAAGTTCAGCCTCATTCAGAATTTTTTTATTTTATAAGCTTAATTTATTGTTTTAAATTAATTTTAGTTGATAGCAGTTGGCACTTAATATGTAAATTGAATAATTTATCAAGTGTAGAAATTTGTTAGTGTAAATTGGTTTTTACTTAAATGCACCAAAGATTTTTAGTAGGTATTAAAAAAAATTAAAGAATTTAAATTCTTTGTTGTTTGAATAAATATTTGTCCAAAGAAGCACAGTTGAAGTCCTAGGATTATGAATTTTTTAAAAAAAATCATTAGTTTGAATACTAAGGTTAAGTATTAAGTGTTTGTGTTTTTATGTGTAAAAATAAGAACAGAAAAAATACTCTGGGAATAGTCATACTGACAAACCAACTACAAGTAAGAATACTCAGTTTTCTTCCGTTGAATTGATTGAAGGTTATCTTTTAAGTTGACACTATCACATGCTAAAAAATATGTTTATTTTTTACACTACACTATTAAAATAATTTTGCCTTAGATTTTTTTAAAACAATTTAAAGTTATTTTTGTAAGATAAGAAACCTAATCTTTTGCAGCCTAAAATACCATTTTTGGTTAGATTTGTTCTTATCAATAAGATTTAACCAACAACTGTAAAGGTATTGATCTTTGCATCCATTTGTTGCTGGGAGAAGTGGAGTAGCAAAAATAGGGTTTTAAATTGGTGCTTTATAAAGTGACATCCACTTAAGTGATGGTAGGTCATGAAATAGGTACACTAATAATTTTTGTCAACCTTCAAACTGTCAAAACATCTTCGCAGAATGACTATAAACTGTTAGTTAAGGGCTAATATGTAATTAAATAGTACTCATTGCTTTTCACTCTATAGTTGCAAATGAATTTAAAAACAAACTGGTATGTTTATAAGTTTGAGTTTTCTTCCTATGAGATCATTCTAATATGTCATTGTTGAAAAGTCAGATTTGGAGCAGTAACTCTTTGACAGTGTCCTTTAATACCCAGTCTTTTCTGGATTGAATGCTTTGTGCCTTTTCAATGTGTGTAGTTGCTTAGTGTTGATCCTGCTGGCTAGATTGTCCTTGTTAGTAAATAATTTTGTTGTTATTATTGTTATGACTTTTATGTTTGTGTTGCCTGCTGGTCAGGAACACTTTTTTGGATGCTCTGTTTATGTAGAGAAACTGGCACTAAGTACTAGTATGAACATTTGTTTAATCTCAATCGTGGCCTTTATAGTTACTGTGAAGCCACTCCAGGGCCTGTCTCTAGATATTTATTAGAGGAATCTGACAAAAAAAAAAAAAAGAGTGGTCTGTCTGCCTCTCTGTTTCTCCCTCCTATCCACCCACCCTTCCAAAAGAATACAACTCTACACTGAAAGCCTTCTTATTTCACTTTGCCTAAAAATGAACAAGACGTGATGCTTTGAGATGAGTTCTCATTAGGAGCAGCAACACCCCAGCTAACTTAGAACTTGAGTTGATGAACTCAGGTAAAAAATCAGACTTGAAAAGTTATATTTGCTTATTTCTAAGATTCAGTGCCAAATTTGAAATGTGTTCTTTAATAAGGAGCAAGTAGCATTTTTGAAACTTTCAATAGTAAATGTAAATATTATTTGCTATTGATAGTGAATGAGTAATGTGAGCATAATTTTCTAAACAATTTTTAGCCACTATAGACAGTTCTCCCCTTTTGCACATTTCTCTCAGTAAAGTCTATAATGTGGGTTTTATTTGGGGGGGATCACCTTCTTCCCATAGGATTATTTCTACTTAAAGATACTTTTATGCTAGATTATTAGCATGCTTTCTGCTCTTCCTCTGTGGAAGTAGCATTTAAAGTAGAAATAATAGGGTTAGGTTGTGTGGAAGATAAGAGAAACACTATTTTAGTAGAAAGAGTGCCTATGCTTTGTTTACTCATGTTTCAACTTGCTGTGTATGGATGTTGAAGTCTACAACTATTGAGAAATCTCAAAACATTTTAAATTTAGCCTCTACAGTCATTTATACATAAATTAAGAAGTTTCAGAGAATAGAGGTTATACAAAGGATAAACAGACCTGCTTTTTTTTAAAACTCAAATTCTTAAATAATTTCCCTCCTTGTTACTATTAGAGATTCTAAAATATTTCTTGAATGAAGAGCATGTATGCATCTCAGTGTTATTTTACCTCTTTGTTTTGTATTCCTGCTTGTGTTTATTTGGACAGTGTACTGTGGTGTTATAACAAAATTTTGATTCCAGCAATCAGACTCTTACCCCTATATATCTGATAATACTGCATTACAGTTGGTGATTAGGGCTGCCACAAAAATGAGTACAGAGGTGGGCATTTAGATGCTCCATGTTGTATAGTGAATGTTCTGAATAAGGGGATTTACGATGTACATTGAAGTGGAAATGCTTTTGAACTTTATTTTTAGTCTCAAATCATAGGTTTTGTTTTTAATCATTAAGGACACTTTTGAAAGCAATTACAAAGAAATATCTAAACTATCAAAATTTGTTATTTTGTCAACTGTAAAGTATCTTGTGAGTTTTATAGATATTTTGGCTGTCTTGTGTTTCTTAAGTACAAATGTCTATTAAAAATTCAGTTCTCTGTGAAAAATAGGAAATGTATTGTATATTGAACTAGTTCTTTGTGTTATTTTGATATTTAAAATAAATATAAAGTCCTTTGGTCCTAATAAAAGCTTACCTAGGTTTTATTGAACACATTTTCACAGCACGGGAATGCTTGCCTCCTTAAAAATTGAATGCAGAGACCATGAACAAATAGGCAAGTATCTTGCACATTTTTTATGCTATTCATTTATCATAAAATAGACATTTGAAATGCTTTATACATTAAGTGTGTACCATTAAATTAATAGGTTTTAGTGGCTAAGTTTGAATATTAATGATTATTAGTGATTGGATTAGCTATATGCTGATTTTTAGAAGTCTGAAGTATAGCAGAGTCTCATTAATGAATTGTTCCACACCATATTGGTGGGCCATTCTCTTGACCTCAGAACTGTACATTCTGGTCATGGGGGAAGCCATTGTATTAGCGTAAGGCATAAGCTGTGTTATAGGGCCCTCATAAACAGTTGTCTCCATCTGGCACCATAACTGAGCCTGCAGCAGGCAGTTCCATCTATATGTTAGGAGGACAGGAAATTCTACAGAGATGAGCCCATTTCTGTTATCTAAGTCTTGCAGTCAGAGGCAGTGTAGATCTAGGATACTTGCTGCATAACAAATTATACTAAACTTAGTGACATATTAAACACATTTATTACCTAACATTTTTGTGTGTCAGGAATCTAGGAGTGGCTGAGCTAGGTGGTTCTGACTCAAAATTTTTCATGAGGTTGAAGGCAAGCTGAAAATTAGGACTGAAGTCTCCAGAAGTGGGAAAACTTTACTTATAAGCTTGACCTCAGTTCCTCCACACTAGGCCTCTACAGGGCTGCCTAGTGGTACACAGCTGGCTCCCCCAAGAAAAAAGAGTGAGAACATATGCATCACCTCTGCATTGAGAGTCACTAAGTCTGCACCACTCTAGGGTTACAAGTTAAACTCCCCCTCTTGAAGAGAGGAGTAGTGAAAATTTTTTTTACATGCTTTGAAAACTATCACAGATTTACTGGTTTTAGGTATAGCATTTAATAAGTCCATGGATAGAGGGGACAGATATGTCAATCCTTACTCAGAAAATGCATCTATTCCGAGAGGAAAAATACCACTTTTCCCATGATAGGAAGAGCTTAGTGTAACTAACATACCTTAGGTAGTTGGTTGGTTCTGCTGAGGAATGGAGTCATATTGGGAGTTTTGCATTATCCTCTGTTAGCAGATTGGGCACACAGTCATGGCATATCAGATCAGCTTTGCTAAGGAGAGACGGTTTCTAAGCTTATGAATCACATCCACCCCTGCTGCCATGTTCATTTTGCAAATGGTTCACTAAGCAAGAAATGGGGTTCATGAGGAAAAAGGCAATAAGTTGTCTTGTTTACCTGGCTTTTGCGTTCTTCTGTGCCCTGGATGTCTCTGATGCACAGTTACACAGAATACACTTATCTTAACTTCCCATATCTATCTTAAGTTTCCCAAACTACTTGTTAGCAGTTTTCCATATTGTTTTCCCCAAAGCTTAGACCAGCTTTCTGTCATGTTAGCCATGACTCTGAGTCAACATAGGTATTTGCCTTAGGTCATGTCTTCTTCTTTGTGAAGTATATACCATGCAGATTTCTGCTCACTGAATATTCCTTGCTATTCCAGAGGCGAGTTTACAGTGTCGCTTTGAATGTTTCTTGTCTACCATATAGAGTAGACAAAATCCCCAATTTTTCCAAAGTGATCGAGAGAGACACAACAAATGCTATATGCTATAAAATAGTCTATCTCCTGTAATACAACCCACTGGGTAGAAAGGCATCTACTCTGGAGCCTTCATAGTATCCACATGAGACTTGGGAGCAGGGGAAATCTTTGTGAAAGAACATGCTGACATCCTAACCACTGCTTTTCCCATAAGTAATAGCACCTTTTACTTACCAGGAGTATCATTCTGCCAGCATTCCTGAAGCTGGGTGGCTAACTTGTAAGCTTGCAAGTGGGCTCAAATCTCAAACCCTGTATTTCTTGACATTTATTGCTCATCAGATTTAATTAGCAAATGTCATCAGTACGATGGAATAGTGTGATACTTTGAGAGCTATCAATATGATCCAGGTACCTTTGGACAGTTTAACAGCATTAGCAGGAGACCTTACCAACACAAAGGCAGGGTTATGATATTGCTGTGGTATGAATACAAACTGCTCCAGTTTTTTCCATACTGGATCAGTGGCGACCAAGTAGGAAAATGCATATATTAGGTCATTAGTTGTAAATCAAGCCACCAAAGGTGTATTAATTGCATAATGAAAATTGTCTGAAACTGCAGTGGTAATTGGCATAGTTTATTGCCATTCCATTTGCCAGGATCTATGTGGATTTTGCACTGACCTAATAAATGAGGTATATCAATAAATGAATATAATCACTATTCCAATGTCTTTCAATAATCTCAGATCAGAGTGGTGAGGAAGAGGGCATTTTCAGGGTCTTCCACATGGCCCTTTCTACCATAAATTTGACCTGTTTTTTTTATCATCAACTTCAAAGTAATCAGTGTAATCAAGGATATAAATGCTTTCCAGGAATCATGATCCTGGTTCACAACCAAGGGACTGTTCCAAGGTGTGTTCCAGTAAAATCAGATTATAGGGGAGCTTTAAAGGGTCAAACAGAATGTGGTCTAACTAAGCTTAGGTCATTTTTTTAAGACTCTGTAATTGGTTGATCTCAATCTTCAGACAAACAGCTGGAGTATGGGGCTTTTTATAACTACCATTATATAGCCTCCTGGTCCTTTTCTTCTTATTGATAAGGAGAGAAGGGATGTTGCTATTCTATCTTAGTTATCGATAGGAGAAATCAGTGAGTGGGTGTGCTTTCCTAGTTGGTGATAGAGGACAGGATCAGGATGCTGACACAAGGTGCTCCCTTTTGCATCTAGAAGTCTCAACATGACCATTAGCGGTAAGCTGGAATCTGTTTAACTTAAAATGCTTGCCGCACTAATGATTTTCCTCGTGCGTCTGACATCATTGCAATCCACTATAGACAAGGTCTTGTAACTCTTCTGTTATATAGGCTGTTTCCTCCACAGCATATCTTGCTCTCATCTCTTTAGGTTTCCTTTGTGGATAGAGGGAACTGGGTGTAATCTGAGCCAATGAATCATCGTGGAGGGTGCATGTTGAGAATTAATACAGAATTATGATAGCCCAATCTAGATGTAGTTCTCAAGGACTAAGGGACCTCTCAAAATGAGATGAGTGGAGATTCTGCCTCTGCTAGCAAGGGAGGTTTATGAAAACAGGATATAAGTCAGCCTTGCCCAAATGCATCATTGAACAGAATTTAAATATCTCATCTTCCACATTTTGCTTTCCAACTCTATGCATTTTGTATAAGTATGCCCACATCCACACATTTACTTCCCTGTGGTCATTAGGGACAGTAGGTGAGAGCAAGAATAGAGTTAAAAGCCTGTGTACCTATTTTGCTTTACCCCCCCTCCCACGAGGGTGTGTATGCCGTGTAGGCCATGTATTCCTCATCTATAAAATACAAATAATACTACCTATCTTACAGGGTTGAAGTAAAAATGTAAATGGCTTCAAACAGCCCTTGGCATATAGTAATATCTAAGCTAGGACTTTTGCTAACAGATACCTACAACTAAAATAAAACCAAGAAGTGTCAAGGCATCGCCAGCCAAAACCATCACTTACTGAAGTATTGAGACTCTCAGGCTTCATGCGTGTCTAGTTTTGTTTCAAATATCCAGAGATAAAAGGCAGTATGTACATTTTCTGAGGCACTGCTGTGGTCCAGTCACTGAAAACAGTATGTTACACAAACTCTTAATCTGACTTTCTTCATTACTCTCTCTTCCGGGAAACCGCAAAGTAAAACTAACGAATGTAATTCTGAGCTGGGTGTAGTGGATGGGAGAAAGGACAGATAAATTTTTGCCAACATAACAGTTTTGCCTAAGGCTGCTCCGTTTATTATGAAAATGTTGTTACTATCCTTTCAACATAACCTGTTTACAAAATTAAGGAGAGGAATTTCATTCTAAGTCCCAGTATTTACCAGGGTGGCCCAGACAACGTTCCCCTTCCAGCAGAAAGTAACTTGGAGCCATGCAACCTCCCCAAGGGACACCCCATCCCGCCCCCTCCCCCCCACCCCCACTCCATTTAAAAAGGACAGGTTTATTAGCAATAGCAGAGAGAAAAGAGTACAGCCAGAGGTGGCTCCAGAACTGCCATCTTTTAAATAAGGCACAGGCCTCTCATTGGCCAGTGGCTGCTGCTCATTGATTGGCTTGAGGAGGAAGCCGGAGGTGCCCGGGGGTGCTGATTGGCGGAGGCGGGAAGTTTAAACGGAACCTCGGGCCGCACTGTTTTGCTCTTCAGAGTTTGCAGCCTCTGGAGCTGCTCGCGTTTCTCGCGTTTGTCACTTTATTCCTGGGCGTCGCCGCTAAGAAAGGGAAGCGATCGACTTGGTCCCCAGACCCGCACAGCCGCCCCGAGGGCTAGCGGTCGCCCTTCTTCCCGGGCCTCTGGGCGTCCGGCCGGGCGGCGGGGGGTCTCGGCGCTGCCATGGCGACGCGGCTAGCGGGCCGCGCCTGCTGGGAGGTGAGCCCCGGGGAGGCGCGGCGGCCCCGCGGCGCGGCGGCCCCGGCGGAGGCGGCTTCTCCGCCCGTCCTGTCCCTCAGCCATTTCTGCCGCTCGCCTTTTCTCTGCTTCGGGGACGTCCGCCTGGGCGCCTCGCGGACGCTGGGCCTGGCGCTGGCCAACCCGAACGCCGAGGTGGCCGAGGTGAAGATCTCGCGCTTCCCGGCGCCCGACCGCGGCTTCAGCGTCCCGCGACGCTTCTTCGTGCTGCAGGTGAGTCCGGGCGCGGCGCGCGGCGCGCGGCGGCGGAGCCGGAAACGGGGCGCGGCGGGCGGGAGCGGGGAGCCGGCGCGGGGCGCAGATCCCGGCCTCGGGCCCCGGACGGTGAAGTCCGCTTCGCTGCGCCGACTCGGTGGGCCCTGGTCGCCCGTGCGGGAGGCCGGGGCGGGCGACGACGGGTTCGGTGGCGCGTCAGACACGCGCGCACCTGCGGCGTTGGAAGCGTTTTCGCGACCCCTGTTCCCGGGGAGCATTTGAACGGGCTTCAGGGGCTGAAGGACTCTTGCAGTTGTAAAGTAAAAGCATCAAGAAGTTAACAGCAAAGCAAACAAAAAACTCAACACGACCAAAAGGTCAAAGATAAACCAAAGGGACCATGGGGGGTTGGAGGGGGGGAGGGTAAAGCTGGGGAGGGGGGTGGGAACTCCCTGGGGAATACAAATGATGTCAAATATAATTTAACAATAAATTAATATAAAAAAAGTTAACCCCCAGTCTGCAGAGGGTTAGGAGTACTTCGGTTGGAGCAACTGTTTTTTAATCGCTTGCTGTCAGGTCTTAATATGTGCACTGACGTGTTCGCGTGCATCAGGGACATGGACTGTCAAAGTCTGGGCTCCTGTTCTGGCTGATGTTCGTAGCAGAAACCGAAACTCTTCTTCCTAGTGCTCAACCTGAATGTATGTGTCAATGCACACATTAGATTTTTAATCTTTTTTTTCCTGCCAGTCTCATGGTGAACCTAATTTTATGAATGTGGTTTCAGTAACTTCCCCTGCAGTTGTTTCTGCAGTGCATTCAGAACCTGCTCTTCCCCTTTAGTCTATGACTTGTTGCTTTTCAAGGGAAAGCGAAGCTTGCTTTCTATCTACATAACACTTTTACTTCTTAATAGGTGGAGCTAAAGACTTTTTATATGGGTGGATTTCTTTAATTTACTGCTTTTATAAGTAAAAGTTTACTGTTCCTATTTTTAAAGCAGTTGTTTATATTATATGGCTTTTCCTTCAAAACAAAATTTGTCTTTTTCCCTGGAAAACCAATAGGTGCTGTTTTGTCATGTGAGGGTTTTTTGCATTTGATAAATCCTGCCAGGCTGTGGGGTGTAGGTGGTAAAGTCTGAGCTCTGGAGTCAGACTGCCTGGGTTTGAATTTTTAGCTGTGTGATGCTGGCAAATTACATGAAGCTTTCTGGGTCTCGGTTACTTCATCTATAGAATGTCATACTCACAGTACCTACCTCCTAGACATGTGAGGTTAAATGAAGTAAAGAGATTCCTGACCCCGTGCCTGGAACCCAACGTGTACTTTGCAAATATCAGTAATGAAGATGATATGGACTTTAGAGGAGCTGGGACGAACAATGTAGTTAGTTAGTTAGTTGGTCATCCTTACTTTTCTTTTTGGAGAAAGTCTTCAAACCACAAAGTCATTATATTTGTGATAAAAACGCTGTACAAATTATTTTTTTAGTATACAAATTGTGTGGCACTATTTGTATCAAATCCCAATGCTGTTCAAATGCTAAAGAAGTATAATATGTAAGGAAATTTGAAAGAGACAAATAAAATGATGCGGAGATTATCTGCTCTATTGCTTTCATATACAATTAATATTATAATTTTACTTGTTTTGAACTTTTTTCCCCTTTCTATATTTTTATTTAAATTCATTTTTATATATTTGACATCAATTGTAGTCCCCATGGAATTCCCACCACCTTTTCACCAGTGCACCGTCACCTCATTCCTTGTGCTCTTTCTGCCCTCATCCCAGTCATCATGGTTGTGGTGGTCGTGGTCCTTGTTCCCCGCCCCCACCAGAAGGTGCCTTTGGTTGTCTTTCTCCCTTTGTTCTTGTTGTGTTTTTGGGTTGGGTTTTGTTTTTTTTTTTTAATTATTGTTCTTTTCCTTGAATCCTTTTTCTGTGACTTTTTTCCTTATAATGAAATGAAAAGTGAAGGTAGGGGAAATTACAAATTGATTTGTTGTTGACTAGTAACTATTAACCTTGTACTGCAGTCTGTGTTGCATGTTTTATGTGTTGGTTATTATACATCACTTCTTTTATAATCATATTAAATATCTTTTGATTATAGCCTAGAGAAAAAATTGTTATTTCTATCAACTGGACACCTATTGAAGAAGGCCGAGTAAGAGAGATTATCACATTTCTTGTAAATGATGTTCTGAAGCACCAAGCCATATTACTAGGAAATGCAGAAGAGAAGAAAAAGAAAAAGGTGATACATTTTAAATCATTCTATGACTTATTCTAAGGACATATTTAATAATGTTAAAGCTATTTTGATAACCATTTTGAAGAAGCATAATATTACTTATTTTAAGGTAATATTCAATAGCTCTTAAATTATATGTTTGTTTCTGCAGAGGAGTCTTTGGGGTACCATTAATAAGAAGAAAGTATCAGCCTCTTCAAGTCACAGCAAGAGGACTGCATATACTCAAAATGTTAATAAGACATTTAATGTTTCCCAAAAGGTTGAAAGAGTTAAGAGCCCACTACAGTCCTGTGAAAATTTTGCTATGAATGAAGGCTGTTCTCCAATAGACAACCATTCTTTAATCCTTGAAAATGAAATATGCTTATCACCCATTAGCTCCAATTTTAAAGAATGCAACAGTGAGACTTGCTTGCCCCTTTGTATACGTCGATCTACCACTTACACATCTCTTCCTTTATCTGAAAATGAGGAACTATTGAAAGTGGAAGGTGTTAACATTCTGAAAGATTTTAATGAAAAAGGTATAACTGAAACTTCCTTTAACTCCATAAATAGTATAAATGACCATATTGACGAATGTAAACTTATTCTTACCCCAAACTGTTCTTCAACTTTGAATATTACACAAAGCCAAGAGAATTTCTTAAGTCCAAATTCTTTTGTGACTAATAGCCATACAGTTAATAATGAACTGGAATTAGTGACAGTTGTATCAGATACATTTATGAAAGATAATTCAAGTCCTGTGCATTTGGAATCAAAAATTGTACATAAGATTTACCGTACATTTTTAAGTCCAGATTCTTTCATAAATGATAATTATGAGCGAAATCCAGAGCTGGAATCAGAGTCATCTCATCCCATTCTATCCCCAAATCAATTTGTAAAAGATAACATGGCCTATCTATGTACATCTCAGGAAGCAAGTAAATTATCACCATTACCAAATGAAAATTCTCAAGCCTCACTGTCTCTTCAAGATTTGAGAAAAAATGGAGTTTTACCGTGTGTACCTGAATGTCAGGACCCAAAATCTCCAAAAGCTATTTTTGAAGAACCCAATACTGTAGAAATGAAGTCAAATTACCACAGTTTTACACAACAAAATCAGCCTAAATGTTTGGCACCTCAGGAGATTTCTAGTTACAGCCAAGAGAAACAAATAAAGAGAAGGCCAATACTTTCCACCACTGTTACCAAAAGGAAGCCCATTTGTGCAGGGGGAAGCCAAACTGATACTGATAAACCAAAGGCGAAAAGATGTCTCAGCAGCGCTGTAAGTAAATATGAAAGAGTAACAGATAATCATAAAGAGAAGGATACTTTTCATACATATCTTCCCATTATACAGCCACAATTAAGTAAATGTAAGAGTCACAGAAATGAAATAATGCCTTCCTCAAAGACAGTTTCAGGCACTCTTAAAAGAAAGAGCGAGAGAAACACAGAAAATACAGATGTGAGGGTGACAGTTATGGAACCTACAGAAGTCCAAGAAATCAAAAGAATCCACTTTTCTCCTATGGAGTCTTCAACTGTTAAAAAAACAAAACAGGTGATAACACCCATATCAAAACGTACTCACAGAGACAAATTGAACTTGAAGAAAACCGGTAAGTCTTATTTTATTAAAAGACTTGTTTTCTGTTTCTTTTGGTTTAGTAAATTTGCAGTTGCTAAGCTTGAATTGACTTGTACGTTTAATTTGTTTAATGGAAATGCAATATAGGGCTGAATTATGAAATTGTTGTGATCTTATTTATAACTTGATAATTTGATGATCATGATTTTTCTGCACTAATTTAAGATTTTGAAATGGTACATTAAAATGATTATCTTGATTACTGAGTTTTTTCATACCCTATAAAGTTTTGCACCCAAGAGAAGTACTTTTTCTCCTGGCTTCACCTTAGTCCAGGCCCTGATTGGAAGGCCCAGTAAAGCGCCTGGCCCTTATTATACCTCCTGAGGTCTGCGGAAGAGACCTTTCCTTACTTATGCTTCCAGTGACTTATTCTTCCTTAGCCTTTATTCAGCCATTAATTAGGAATCAAGAATCAAGCTAGGGCCCAGAGTTATGCATTCTATTGGGAAAAATTTCATGGTTCCTTCCCTAATGGTCAAACTACTGCCTGCTTAAAAACAGTCAAGGCTAATCACATTTTGAGGTCCAGGCAGGAAAACAAGCCAACTAGTCATTTAACACATAATTTAATAGGTTACTATAATACCTAAGAAATATCCCACACACCTGTATTTTTATCTTATTTTCTCTGAGCATCCCTAATTTGAACCTTTTTCTATATATTTGCAGCTTTGAATTGTGCCCTCTGACTATTCTCTAATTTTATGGCCTTACCACACTTAACTCTCCCCAGGAACAGTTTCAGTGCAACCTCTCCATTCTGTTTTCCTTCCTACTTTCCTGACTTTGGGGCTCCTTGCTGGATAGTGGCACCTTCTTTTTTCATCTACTTCCAAAACATTGTATTCTTTTCTGCCTTAAAATTAAACACAAACCAACAGCAATAAAATAGCTCAACACTCATTTTTCTTATTGCCCCACCATATTGCTGCTGTGTCAGTGAAAGATTACTCTCCAGATTTTTACAGCTAACACATGATAATCCTCCAAAACTGCTACTGTTGTTATGCTTTACAAAATTCTTGTATAAGAGCTTTCCAATTTCCTGGCCTTGCCTTACTTTTTTAAAAAGCATCACCTTCTCCAATAACCATCTTTACAATTCCAGCCTTTTTTCTAGATAACCAACTCCAGCATTTTTTCTTTGACTGTAATCATCTGACCCCAAATCTCTGATGTGCCAGGGTAGATAGAGGTGCTGGGTGCTGTCCAATATGTGTCCGCCCTGCTTCCTTGCTCAGAGATCTTCAGTGGCTCCCTGCTATTATGAGATGATTCACAGATTTGTTATTCTTTTCTTGAAGATACCTTCATGTGATCTCTACTTTTTTGATCTGCTGTTTTATTCCACAACATTCTAGCCTTTCTAGTATAGCCATTCTATTCATTTATGCTCTTACTAACTTTGTCAGTTTTCTCATGAATTCAGATCTTTCAGTTATTTCAAGGACTATAAACAACCTTTATTAACTGTTTTTCTATAAATAACTTTTTTTTTTTAAAGATTTATTTACTTATGCATACAAGCACAGGGGTACAGGCCAGAGGTGTAGGGGGGTGAGAGGATTCACCACAGAGAGCGGGGAGCAGAACAGGCAGATCAACAGAAGTAC
>JAGFMF010011685.1:25051-46295 GCA_019455555.1 Galemys pyrenaicus
CCCCCCCCTGGCCGGCAGCAGGGATCGAACTCGTGCTGCAGTGGCTGCGATTTGCTTCGTAGTGCGTTGCTTAGCCCACTGCGCCACCAGGGGAGGCCCCTATAAATAACTTTTATTAACTGTTTTTCCCTGATGAGTTTTCTCTCTAGTTACATTCCTTCAGCAGCGTTGAATAGACATGCATGAGATCTTGTACCTACGTGTTAATTCTGTTTATTGGCTTGTGTTGCTTTTTTGTATCCTGTAGATGTATTCTGTCTACATAAATTCTTTGATAGTTAGAAACGTCTATTTTAATCTCCTACAAGATCCACAATATCATATGAATGAATGACTATAAATGAGTGAATGAGCAATCAAACCACTGAAGTGCTGACATTTGAACCTATAGTGTGTTTGAGATTCCCACCTACTTTAACCTCTTTCCTAAGTTCTAGTTCTAGAAAAATTGAACACATTAGGTATCTAAATGTATGACCCAAGTATGAGAGCTTGGTAATTCTCCAAGAAAAAAATGGCTCAAGGTTCTTTCTATTCTGAACTACGAAGGAGAGCAGAGAAAGAAGCAGCTTTTTAAGACTTATTTATTAAGCATTGCTAAGTTGCCAGGTCTGTACTAGACATTGTTCAAGGCTCTGTGGATACAAGAAAAGTCCTTGTGTTGTTCTCAGCTCTCTGATGGTGCTGTGTGCAGGGAGTCATGAAGGAACAAATGTGGATGCGCTTAACTTGACCATGTGTGAATGGCTAACGAGTTGTGAGGTGGTTCAAAAAAAGGCTTCCCATGAAATAAAATGGTTGCCTGCAGAGGAACTAGCTTCTGCAAAGTTTCAGAATAAGAAATTTTTCCTTGTGTTTTTATTTTAATAATATTCAAATATAAAGAGCCTTATCGCCTAATAAATATGTTACAATTTAATCATGTTCCTATTTTCACAATTGGCATACGTTTGTGATCCCTCTAAATCAAATTAATCAGTTTTTTTCTGTAAAAATCCAGGTAGTAAATTTTTAGGTTTGCAAGCCATATGTTCTTTATTGCTACTACTGAACCCTGTCACTGTAGAAGGAAAACAGTCATAGATAATATATAAGTGAATGAGTGTGATTGTGTTTCAATAAAATTTTATTTATAAACACTAAAATTTGGATGTCATCTAATTTTCATGTTTATGAAATATAATTCTTTTAGGTTTCTTTTCACCCCAACTCATACACATGCAAAAACAAAACCAGGCAGTGGACTGGATTTTTGTCCATACTCCATAGTTTTCCCATTTCTACTTCTATTTGCTCTTTGTTTATATTTAGTGGCAGTGTTAGCTGGTGTGATAAACTGCTTTTGAGGAAGGGAGCAGCTATACTAAGAGCTTAATTGCCAAAGTGACTGACTGTACTCTCCTTTGTAGGTACCTGTCACCTTCTAAAGACCTTGGTCACCTGGGATAGATATCTGGAAATCTCTTTCTCCTTCTCATTCTCCTTAACTAGAGTTCTCATCTTCCATTATTTGCCTAGACATCTGGTTATTAAGTATTGTTGGTTCTACTGTTAAAATAGTTCTCATTTATCTCCAATGCTTCTGTTTTAAATTCTCATCATACTAACTTTGGTCATGATAATAACTTCCTTGTAGCTTTCTTTCTCTAATGTCAACTTCCTTCATTCCTTGTCCATACTGTTTTCTAAAATATAGTTGATAATTAATACATTTTTAAGTGATAAAATTATAAATATTGAAATCTACTTCCTGGATTTTAGATCCTCCTTGCATAAGAGGTGCTTCAAACTGTTAATAGCACATATACTGCCTCTGGAACATACACTGCCCAGATTCTTATTCTGACTGTGACTTACTAGCTTGTGTAACCATGGCCATGTAGTTTCATTGTCCTAAGCACCAGTGTCCTAATTATATAATAAAATGTGAGTGATAATAGTATAATTCTCACAAGTTTGTTGTAATGATTACAGGAAGAAATCGATATAGACAAAAAAAAAAAACAACTATGATAGTACCTGGCACAAATTCAAATATTAGGGGTCAATACTATTTTTAATATTATTGAAGTCTTATCAATCTCTTCTGACTTCTTTTTGTATTGTATTTCTTATGTATGTATTCTCTGCTTCAGTTCTATTGCACTTCTGTCAATAGACTAACATTTCTCAGGCCTACAATCCATTTTAAGTATCATCTCAGAGGAGAAATCAAACATTGTACAAAAGTGAACAATGATGTAAATATATGTATATATAAAAAATAAATGAAAGAAAAAGTCATCTCAAGTGTATTCCTGGACTCTTCTACCTTTTTAGGAGACATTAGCTCGCTCTTTTCCTTGTTGTCATAAATCTTTCCCTATATACTTAGCCTTTACTTGACATATTATAATTCTTTTAAAACTCCTGTAGCATACTGAGAACTTCTAAAGGTTGAGGTCATATTTTTCAATTTTGCAATCTGAGCACCTAGCACAGATTCTGGAATATGTGCATACGATAAATTGTGGTTGAATCTGAACCATAGCTTTTATAGACACAATATAAATTTTAAATTCTGTTCCATAGTTTCCAGATGACGTTATTGTTGACCATTGAGCTTACAGCATAGTACCAGGGTCAGAGTAGTTATCCAATATTTAACTAATATGATTGTGACAAACACAAACTTTAACTTTGTAACAGCTCATTCAGGAAGTTATTTTATCTTTTAACACAATTCTGATTTCTCATTTATTTCAGATTCACTAGTACACAGAACTCCTCATTCTAAAAACAAAAGAAGGACAAGACCCACTGTTGCTGTGGCTCAGGCCAGTTTGACCTTCATAAAACCTTTGAAAATAGGCAAGTGTCTTTAGAGTCTGAAAAACTGACTTGAAGGTTAATTACATTTCAGTTAACCTTCAATGAAGGTTAATTATAATTTCCACGTAATATCATGGAACTTACATAATGCTTTTTGTTGAATAAAAGCTTGGATGAATCATGTAATCAAATAACAGTTAGGGCATTCCATCAGATTTTAATGAAATTGACTCATCTTGACTTTTGATTTTTTTTTTTTTTAAAGATTTATTTATTTTATGCATACAAGCACTGGGGCACAGGCCAGAGGTGTGGGGGGGTGAGAGGATTCACCACAGAGAGCCGGGAGCAGAACAGGCAGATCAACAGATGTACACTGCTGAGGGGAGCAGTGGGCACAGCAGGAGAGGTCTGCCACACCACGTGGGTCCCCCCCCTGGCCGGCAGCAGGGATCGAACTCGCGCCTCAGTGGCCGCTATCTGCTTCGCAGTGCATTGCCTAACCCACTGCGCCACCAGGGGAGGCCCTTGACTTTTGATTTTAAATAACCAGTAGTTGCTACCTTCTTTTTTCTTTCTTTCTTTTTTTTTTTTTTGATTGCATTTTGTACTCAAAATATTTTTAACTATTTCTACCAAATAGTGGAAAAGCAAGTGTTATTCACTTGCTTTTGGAAGTAATCGATAGCTAATCAAGATGACCTATTTCTGGGTATCAGATAATAAAAGAAAAATTCTCATGCAATAACCTAATTGGTTTTTTTGTTTTGTTATGTTTTGTTTTTCAGATATTCCCAGACACCCAATGCCATTTGCTGCAAAAAACATGTTTTATGATGAACGGTGGAAAGAAAAGCAGGAAAAAGGTTTCACTTGGTGGCTAAATTTTATATTAACTCCAGATGACTTTACTGTAAAGACAAATATTTCTGAAGGTAAATGTTAATTTGTTTAAATTAAATGTAGACATAGTTTTTCACATAAATTTTTCTTTAATCGTATGTATTTTATGATAATTATGACATGTTTCACAAATTCATTGACCCCCTTCTTCCCTCCAAAAAAGTGAAAAAAACCAATTCATTGACCTGAATGATTGAGGTTTGTAGGTAAGAATTTTTAGGGAATATTTTACAGACAGTACTGAACTTTTTCTTTGTTCTCTCCAATTTCACTTGTCAGCAATGCAATTTCCAGCCTTTCAGGCGAATGGGTTTCATTTCAATACAGATTTCATTTGAGTTAATAGTGAAAATGGCAACTAAGAAATCCAGTTCAGTCTTAACTACATTAATTAAATGTAATGTCCTGGTGAATAAATTTAACAAACCATTGTAAACTGACCACTTCAATTATATCGTCTCCACATTTTTTTTCCCCTCATCAGATGCCATAGTTTATGATGTTTGTAGGCAAGCTATTGGGTTATGAAGGATCTGCAAATCAGTTGATATCAGGAATTTTTAAAACATCTCAGTGTTTACTCTGGAAAAGAGAAGAAAAAAAGAGGGAGCTACGCCACCCTTCAAACATTTGAAAGAGTTTTCTCCCGAAAGAGAAGAAAACCTGTGGACTCTTCCGTAGAAGTTACAGGGATGAACTCAACTCAAAATCAGAAATATCTTTCTAAACATTTAAAGTGTCAAACCATCATTTAGGCTGTATTTAAGATGATGACTTATCTATTGCAATATTTAAGTAGAAACTGGTCTATATTTGTTCAATAAACATATAAAGATTTTTACCTTAAAAGACCCTTTGATTAGGTGATCTCTAAGATGATTATTTTCCAAAAGTAAAATCTAACTTTCAGTTCTTCTTGAGAGAAAATATATTTTATAAAAATTCAGATTGTGTTTCAAAACATAGCTGATTAAAAAATTACATTCTTTATGTGTTTATAATTTCTAAAGAGGATGGAAGCAGAGAAACCTTGTAAGAGGCTGTTTCATTTTTCTGGGATAGAGATGATAATGTTTGAACTTGGATAATAGTGATGGAATTTGTGAGAAGTGGTGAGCTTTGGGGTACATTTTGCAGGGTTGACTACAGATTACAGCAACAGTTTGGCCATACTAGGGAATGTATGCTGACACATTGACTTCGAGCTGGGAAAGAGAGGGGCAAACTTAGGAGGGACAAAGAATAGATTCTGTTTTGCCATCTCAAATTGCATTTGCAGGATTTAAGGACATCTGTAAATAATGTTTAGCTGAAACAGTCTTCCTTTTATTTTCACCCAGTCAATGCTGCTACTCTTCTTTTGGGAATGGAGAATCAACATAAAATAAGTGTTCCTAGAGCTCCGACAAAGGATGAAATGTCTCTCAGGGCTTATACTGCTCGGTGCAGGTTGAATAGATTACGTCGGGCAGCATGTCATTTGTTTACTTCTGAAAAAATGGTTAAAGCTATTAAAAAGCTTGAAATTGAAATTGAAGCTAGGCGGTTAATTGTGCGAAGAGATAGACACCTCTGGAAAGATGTAGGTAAGAAAACTATAGAAATCTTGAGAGTAAAGAGTAAAATATACCCATAATTTGGCTTTGTTGCCTCTCACAAACTTAAATACGATAATTTGTATTTTTAAAATGGAAGTATGCTTTATTTAAATCATTCAAGTGGCTCATTTTTCCACTGGTTTTTCACCACTAAATTTTATTTATTGCCTCTATTTGATTTGTGTTCTGAGCTTACTTGCTTTTCACATGCATTTCAGGAGAACGACAAAAAGTCCTGAATTGGCTGTTGTCATATAATCCTTTGTGGTTACGAATTGGCCTGGAGGTAAATACACATTTTAGATTTTGAATAAAGAAAGACTATAATATACTTTCAATAGACATTTTAACAAAATAATGGTTATTTGTTAAATAACCATTATTTAACAAATAGTCATTTGATTAAATTAGCTGATCTTGCAGTATAAACGTTTAGTCTATTAACTTCCTAGACTCTGCCATTATATATTATTGTCATATTGTTACAAAGCATTTTTTCCTGTTAGTTCTTAGATATATTTGATATGATACTGACTACAATAAAAATATGTACTATGATAAGCTTTTATTTGAGCTTTAGCAAATGGGAATTGTAGACTGTTTTAAATACATTTTCTAATTTAAGCCTCTTCAAAATACAGTGATTATGTTAATATTTCCACTTCACTGAAATAAACATAAATCTAGAAATCTAAATAAACAGAAATACTGAAATGCCAAAAATGGGTGAGTCTTGATTCTATACTGTCTTACCAGTCTAATGTCAAAGTCTAACATTGTAACCATTTTAATGGAACGCTGCTCATAAAAATGTCATTGAAACTGGACATTTTCCCATGATGTTAGCTAATAATGTGAAAACTGAATGAATTAGGAAGCCATTAGTAGATTGTTAAAAATGTGCTTATAGTTAATGAAATCACCTGTAGTTCCATTTTGTTTTAATAGTTTGCTAGTATACATTTTTTTAACTTGAGCCTTTTAACCTTTGTATTCAGAAAGGTGATTTTTATTTAGGAAATTCTGTCTTGTAAATGGTCTCGTGTGGCTTATCCCTATCCTTTCATTTATTTTGGGTTTTGGTAGAAAAATATTTTGAACTGAGGGACTCTTCAATAATTTGGATTTTTAATTATCAAGTTGAGGCTTAAACAAGTGAGACACTTACTGTAGTCACACAGATTGATGGTAACATTGCTTAGGTTTTATTTCAATTCCAAAAAAACCTTTCATTAATCAAAAAATTATTTGTCAACTGACTTTGCTTCACATGTCACTTCTATACTACTGAGGATATAGAACATTACCAGTTCCTTTGAAATCATTCTCTGCTCTTCCCCTATTTCATCCCTTGCTTTTTAGGGGTAAGAGAGTCCTGACATGAGCCTTAATTTCTTTTTCAGACAATTTATGGAGAACTCCTATCTTTGGAAGGCAACAGTGATGTCACGGGACTGGCTGTGTTTATTCTTAATCGCTTACTCTGGAATCCTGATATAGCGGCTGAGTATAGACACCCCAGCGTACCTCATCTATATAGAGATGGTAAATAGTTCTTTCTCCACTTCATTCTGCATAAATGTGTAATTGACTTCTCATTCTTTTTGTATGTTTAAATTCTGCCTTCTTCCTCCACACCCATCACTTCCTCTATCACTGTGTATAGTTACTTTTAGTTCTTTGTTTTATCTATCCAATCTGTTTCCCTAGTGGACTATAAACCCTGTGGGGATCGTATTTTTTTTAATTTTTAATTTGCTGCTATTTGCTAGTACAAAGGATGATGCCTACATAGAGTAATTACTCATTAAATATTTCTTGAATGAGACAAGCTAAAAGTCTTTATGTTACTGTGCCTCTATGTCCTCATCCATGAACTGGAAATATTAAATGGTACCTGTGCCATAGTTCGTAGGAATATTAAGTGAATTCATACATATTCAGCATCAGAAAAGGCACGTGCTGTTTATTTGTTCTTACTGTTGCTTTTTTTCATAGCACATTATATTTTGACTTGATATGCTTTTGTGTACTTTATTTAAGGCCATGAAGAAGCTTTATCTAAGTTTACATTGAAAAAGTTACTGCTGTTGGTTTGCTTCCTTGACTGTGCTAAAATCTCCAAACTTATTGATCATGATCCTTGCCTCTTCTGTAAAGATGCTGAATTCAAGGTATATATTTTTCATTTTATGTTTTAAATTTTACATTTGAGGCCATCGCTTGCTTGTGTTGTGTATTTTCTCCTTAGAAAAAACTAAGTTTCCCAATGAGAAGTACTTTGCCAAGGGAATCTTATCAGTAATTCTAATTCTGCCAAGCTGTGGTTGGTGGACATTTCACCAGCAAGACTTATTATTCGAGAATCAATCTCCATCTGATTTGAGAATGAATAAAACTGCTTCTGAGGAGGGAAATTTGGAGGGAAAATTATTACTGAATTTATACTGAAAATTATTACTGAATTTAATTTGGAGGGAAAATTACTACTGCATTTATACATTATCAAATTATTACTAATTTTTAGAGAGTATTATCAATTATAAACAGTTTTTAAAAGGTTTTAAATTGGAAATATATGTGATTTGCATTATTACCATATATGAAATGCATTCTTTTTATAGTACTTTTACTTTATTTCTGCATGCACAGAATAATTTGAAGAGTTTGTTTTTACTATATACAAGATTATAACATTGATAAATGATACCTGCAATTTGTTTCTCCATAGACTAGTAAAGAAATTCTTCTGGCTTTTTCACGAGACTTCCTAAGTGGTGAAGGTGACCTTTCCCGTCATCTTAGCTTATTGGGATTACCTGTTAACCATGTTCAGACACCATTTGATGAATTTGATTTTGCTATTACGAATCTTGCTGTAGATTTGCAGTGTGGAGTGCGTCTTGTGTAAGTAGAAACAGCATTATTTTATTTAAAGAAATGGCCTAAATTTTTTTTCTGTGCATGTACAATCTTTCTTGTTTATTCATCTAAGAAAATGAATTTTGGGTTAAATGAATTGTGATAAGGGTCTACAGCACTAATGTAAGTATTTGCACCAAAAATGATGCCAGTTTCAGGGCCAGCAATCTTGTATGTTACCCATACTTCTTTTCTTTGTGCGTTCTATTCATAAACCTCAACCACTAGGCTTAAAATGAGAAATCCCACTATTTTCTAACTAACCATGGAGCATCAGAGTTTTTGGGTCTGTTTTTTGTTTTGGTTTTTTTTTGTCAAGTTTTATATATAACTACATCATTTTTGGGATACATTACATACCGTGATTGTCCACATGCATCCTCACCCTCTACTTAGACACCCATTGCTTCCATGCAAAAGCCCTTTCCGTTTCCCAAACTCCTTTCTCCCTGTCCTTTCCCTTTGGCAATCAGTTATAGTTTTCACATAGTCTAAGAATTGCTTTGCTTTTTCCATTTTATTTCATCTGGTTATTTATATTCTGCAAATGAATGAAGCATCTAGTAACTGTCCTTCACTTTGTGATTTATTTAGTATCATCACCTCAAGAGCCATTCTTTTTGTCCCAAATGTACTGTTTCATCTTTTTAAATGTTGAGTAGTGTTCCATTTTATATATATTCCATGATTTTTTTTTTTTAAAGATTTATTTATCCATGCATACAAGCACTGTGGCATAGGCAAGAGGTGCAGGGGTTGGGAGGTGAGTATTCACCAGAGACAGAGCGGGGAACAAAACAGGCAGATCGACTGAATTACACTGCTGAGGAGAGCAGCGGGCAAGGCAGGAGAGGTCTGCTGCGCCATGTGGGTCCCCTCCCCAGTGGGCGGCAGGGATCGAACTCGGGCTGCAGTGGCTGCGATCTGCTTCATGGTGCGTTGCCTAACCCACTGTGTCACCAGGGAGGCCCCATATCCCATGATTTCTTTATTCAGTGTCTCTTGGGGCATGTAGACTGGCTCCATAACTTGACTGTTGTGAAGACGCTGTCATGAACAGAGTGCATGAATCTTTTTTATTAGACTTTTCAGATTCTCTGAGTAAATATCTAGTGTGATATAAACAGCAGAATTTTGAAATTTTTTTTTTGAGTTTCTACCCTAAAACTTTTTAAATTGGAGGACTTTTTAGGTATTTAAATGTTATTTTTCACATATGTTTTTATAGAGTAGCTTCATGTGAAAATTTATTTGCTTTTAGGCGGATAATGGAACTACTCACACGGAACTGGAATCTCTCAAAGAAACTCAGAGTTCCTGCGATTAGTCGTCTTCAGAAGATGCACAACGTTGACATTGCTCTTCAAATTCTTCAATCACGAGGAATTCAGTTAAATGACGAGCATGGTAAAAATCAAGTAGAGATAAAATATTTTCCTCTCACTGAAAATTGATATGTATATATATTGTGCACATGGACTGTCTTTTTATTTGTAGGAAATACAATTCAATCGAAGGATATTGTGGATAGACACAGAGAAAAAACTCTTGCACTGCTTTGGAAAATAGCATTTGCTTTTCAGGTATTGTGCAATTGGTACATTTTGAAAATTTTAGGAATTTTTAATATTGATTTATGAAAGCATTTGCATCAAATAAAGACTGACAGAACAACTACTACTTGCTAGAATTTGTTCTGTCCTAGGTGTAGTGTATATATTCCAACTTAATCTTCACAAAACCCCTAAAATGTTGGTGTTATCATTAATTTGTAATGAAGACACTGATGCTAAAAGTGGCATCACTGATAGGAAGCAGAGCTGAAATTAAAACCCTGGTTTAAAAAAAAATAAAAAACTCTGGTTTACATGACCTTAAATCCCATGTACAGTTGAGCTTTGAACAATTCCAGTTCGGGGTGCTGACCCACTCCTCCTCTCACAGTAAAAAGTTTTTGATGCCTCCAAAGCTTCTGTAGTCACTGTATGGTATCTGAGGGGGCTCAGTTTCAGGACTCCTGCAGATACCAAGGTTTGTGGATGCTCAAGGTTCCTATAGCTGTCCCTTAGTAACCACAGGCTCTGCATGGTGGATTCAACCAACAGTTATCAGAGGTTGATTTAATCTACGAAAGTGGAACATGCTAATGAAAAGTGCATGTAAGTGCACATTTGTAGTTCATGCCTTTCAGGTCAGCTGTGTTTAACCAAAGGACACATTCCACCCCTTTTATGTAGACCTTTATTGGCCTAAAAAAAAATTACAAGACTAACTTTGGTTCAAAAATAACATAAGCAAAACATAAAGATGTTTGTCTATTTTGTGTGTTTCAGGTGGATATTTCCCTTAATTTAGATCAGTTAAAGGAAGAAATTGATTTTTTAAAACACACCCAGAATATGAAGAAAGCAAGGTCTGTACTGTCTTGCCATTCTGATACTGTCATTAATGAAAAAAAGGATAAAAGGAATAGTTGCTCCTTTGAAAGATACAGTGAAAACATCAAGCTGTTGATGGACTGGGTGAATGCTGTTTGTGCCTTCTATAATAAAAAGGTAACTTTTAGTTTCATCTTCGTTTGGTTTGGTTTTAGCTCAGCATCTTTAAACAAATTTTGATTAAGGTCAATTAAATTTAATACATAGATCTTTTTAGTTTATATATATCAGCAAACATTTACTCAAATGAGTAAGGGTATTTATTATGTCATTTTATTATGTCATACACCATATTTAATTTGTCACCACTTGTAAAGTGCAAAATTATTTAGTATCACTAAAAAGAAAAAAAAATTCCCTGAAGAAAAGTCTAAATAAGAGACATTTGCATAGAAGTAGGGCACCACAGGATCACATTCTTAATATAAAGGTAAATGCAAATATACCTACCACATAAAAAGGAACCAATAAATAACCTTACCATAACCGAACAGTGAAGTAGAGGGAGGAGAAAAAAGTCTATGCTGAGTCTTTTATAATCCTTTGGTAGAGTGATAGTATATTTCAGGGTGAAAAGTAGATATCTGAAAGTAAAGTTTCCTTACAGTTTTGAATGCAATATCTGATAATTCAATATTTGAATATAATGTAGCCATGTACTTGGGTGAACTGCTATACCTTTAGAAAAATTAGGTATATGGTTAATCTTTTGTGATTTATCTAAACAGTAGAGAGCTTCTGAAGGCCCTCAGGGAGAATCTGTTCCGTGCCTTTCTCTACTTTGAGTGTTCCTGGCAATCCTTGGCTCTCCTTGACTTGTGAACACATTACTCCCATCTTTGTCTTTGTTTTCACATGGCATCGTGCCTGTGTATTTATCTCTGTGACTCCTTGTAAGGACACCAGCCACACTGGATAAAGAGCCCCACCACAGTATATAATCTCATCTTACTAATTAAATCTGCAGTGGTCCTTTATCCAAAAACACCACACTCTGAGCTTCTGGGAAGAACATGAAATTTGAAAAGAACACTATCATACCCACTACAATAATATTATTAAATTCTATTTTTGGAATAGATAATATTTTATAATGGAAATTTGGCTATGAATACGATATTATAGTAGGTACTGTTAGCAGTTAATGTAATGTTATTAACTATTAAAAGAAAATGTTCACTACAAGTGAACCATTAGTATCTGTATTATAATCTAATACATTAATTATTTTTCTGCTATTTCCAACAAGGTGGAGAATTTTACAGTGTCTTTCTCAGATGGTCGTGTATTATGTTACTTGATCCACCACTATCATCCTTGCTATGTGCCTTTTGATGCTATATGTCAACGTACCACTCAGACTGTGGAATGTACACAAACTGGTTCAGTGGTGTTAAATTCATCTTCTGAATCTGATGACAGTCCTCTGGATATGTATCATAATTCACTTGATTATGGTCAGTCCCTTTTGGTTGAGTAAATTTTCCATTCTTTGCTGTATCTGACTTTCGATCAGGCCATCTAATCTTTTTTCACTTACATAGTAGACAATACATCAGAACTATACAAAGAACTCCTGGAAAATGAAAAGAAAAATTTTCAATTGGTTAGATCTGCAGTTAGAGACCTTGGTGGAATACCTGCTATGATTCATCACTCAGATATGTCAAATACAATTCCAGACGAAAAGGTAAGTAAAAGAAGAGTTCTTAATAACCCTTAATAAAAAGAGTTTCAGAAGAGTATAGAATATTATCTAGTCTCTGTTGATCTATTTTCAGCTTTTCCTATATTTTCTCTTAGGTTATTATTACATATTTGTCATTTCTTTGTGCAAGACTTTTGGATCTTCGTAAAGAAACAAGAGCTGCTCGAATTATACAGACAACCTGGAGAAAATATAAACTAAAAACAGACCTAAAACACCATCAGGTACTCCTAAAAATGAAAACACTATAATGTAATTATAAGATGGCCAACAGTTAATTGATTCTTATTAATGGTTCTTACATTTTACTGATCTGTCGAGTTATTTTAAGTAATTTTAGTAATTGTGTATGCTTTGAAATGGGATGGGCCCCTAACTCCAGATGTTCCCTTCATTTGCTGTATCTTCCAACTGTATCTTCCACCCTTCATTTAATCTGCTCTAGGGGAAGTGAGGTAACTTAAATACTTTGTAAGTTTGTAAAGAATAAATAAGGAATACTTAACTCAGCTCTTCACTCCTTTCTACTGGAATCTAACCTGCCTGCAAGAAGCTGGGATTTTCCATTAATTTTTCACGCTGTGCTCTGACAGGCTTAACTTCAACCAGTGCTGCTTGGGCCTTGGTGTCAAGTGCGTTTCTGCTGTCCCATTAGCCTGTTCTTTGGTCTGCCTTATAATGATCTTCCAGATTGTCCTTTATTACTTACTTTAAAAGTGGTGTTTTAGCTTCCATTGTTTATTAAAACATTTAGGACATGAGCACAGGAAAAGGGTGTTTCCCCCATTGCCCCAATAATACAAAAATATGCGCTAACATAAAATAAAATAATTGCTTTCTTGAATTCTGAGGATATTACTTTTATCAATTTGAGAAATGATTTCACTGATCCAGTTGATCAATCTATTCTGATCCTTTATCCCCAACAAGTAATGCTGCATTTATTTGGAAAAAAGAACAGGCAGACATGCTTAATAAAACCACCAGATATTTCAGAAATTTATTCTACAGTATTGCGCCTCAGTTTTCAAATACAACACATTTACGATGAAGTTCTTAGAAAGTAGATATGTAAAGCTAAATTTTGTCAACTCTTAAACATGCTGTGTGTTGTCTTATACCATATCAGACTTAGAAATGGTAACTGAAATAATTTTCTTTTGCATTCCCAAAGTCACAGCAGTAAGTTTAAGGAAATACTCAGTAACTTAAAATCACAGTTCTTGACTGCTATATATTCTCGCCTTCTCAAGATCTGCATTCTTGTCCACACATTCCTTGAAAGATTATGCTACACTCTGGCAAGCTTCCAGGAGAATAGTTTTAGGAAAGCTTTCTAAGAAGACCAGTCTTCAAATTTTCTTGACCAAACTTCAAATTATTTCATTCTTTTTATATGGCACTAACTGAGAGATTTAAAATCCCAAGAAACAGATATTTATAGAATGTGGGGGTTTTGTGGGTTTTTTGTAATAAATTTGGCTTTATTTTTCTGCTCAGGTTTATAGTACTCAAATATGAACTGTAAAGATTTCTTATCTCTTTGATGATGAGATTCCTTTTTGTGATTATTTATTTGATCCACATAGAAATTTACCTGTTTTGAATACTATTGCTTCTTTCCTTCCTCCCTCTCCTGTACAATTACATTAAATATCCAATTATGCCTTAATTTGTTACTTGGATCATTAAGCAGAAGATTGCCTGCATATTTTAACAGAAATATAAGTAAGTAAGCACAAAAACCTTTGAGATAGCTATATTTTAGGTTTTATATATTTGCTTTCATGTCCTTATGATAGGTATATAAATTATTGAGGGTAGAATGACTCAAACTTTTGTAGTGACAAAGAAACACTGGCTAATGGTCAAATTACCTGACAAATGAAGTAGCATTGTCCAAAATTTTCATGACTTGTTACACCACTCATTTCTTGTCAACTCTTAGGCATGAACTCTAAACCAAAGTGAAATCTTGCATTTGCTCCATATACAAGACAAAATAAACTGATAACAGGTTAGGCCAGCTATAGTTTAGGGTTAAAAATGACTACACACAACCTAATTTAAAGTCAAGTCAATGACTGAGGACATGGGAATTCTTACCATCAGTTTAAATAGTTTTTCAAATAGTTGCTAGGTTTTTTAATATATTTACCTCTTTGGATTTAATAGGTAGCTTCTGTAATATCACATAAAGTGTTCTGCCTCTGTCAGTACCATACTGGTAGCTTTCTAATATGTTTTAAAATTGGGGTGGTGGACTTTGAATTTGAATTTCTATAGCTGCTAAGACCATAGGCTTCAGCAAATCAGTCTTAAGTGATTAAGTTTTTAATTCATTTTTATTTTATGATTTTAGGAGAGAGACAAAGCTGCAAGAATTATACAATCAGCCCTAATCAATTTTCTAACTAAACAACGCTTGAAAAAAGAAGTTAATGCAGTGTTGACCATTCAGAAATATTGGCGAAGGCTCTTAGCACAGAGAAAATTATTAATGTTAAAAAAGGAAAAACTAGAAAAAGTTCAAAATAAATCAGCGTCAGTTATTCAGGTATAGTATACTTGAATTTTTCAATTTAAAAAGTTTTAATGACATTTTTAAGAAAAAAAATATGATAAAGTTTAAATGGTTATATTTAAGGTCTCTATATTTTACCAGGTACTTTAACAAATATTTAATACCATCCTATTACCTGTAAAACTGTGCTGTGTTCAGCATAAGGCTCAAACAAATCAAAACACCATTTCTCTCCCTGGCAATCTGGAAACAGAATAGTCCCGTTACCCAGAAAAATTTCTGCATGCTATTTCTTTGAGGTCATTTCTCCTACCACACCCAGCCCCAAAGAATTGCAGTTCTTTTCTTTATTACTGTAGTTTTGTCTTTTTCACAATGTCACATAAAAGGAACCATATAGCATGTAACATTCTAAAACTGACTTTTTTCACTCAACATCATGTCTTATAGACTCTTCTAAGTTATTGCACTTATCAATAGTTTATTCCTTTTTATTGCTGTGTAGTTTCTCATTTGATAACTTAGCATAATTTGTTGAAAGATATTTACATTTTTTCCCAGTTTAATTTAAAACCCAGTTTTAGGTGATTTCATTTCATTGGGTAAATATCTAGGGGTGGAATTGCTGGGTCATTTGGTAAATGTCCAGTTAACTTTATAAGATGTTGCCACCATTCTTCTAGGGTGGCATTCTGCATTCCCATTCCTAATGTGTGAGAGTTGTGTTTGTTCTGTACCCTCACCATTCTGTTTTCAGTGTTTTCTAATCATTCTGAAAAATGTATGTGTAGTGGCAGCTCATTTTCGTTTCAGTTTGTATTTCCCTGGTGGGTAATGCTTTTCAAGTGTTTGTAATGTTTTCAAGTGCTTACTTGCCTTCCAAATATCTTTATTGGAGTCAGGTATGCTACCATTATGCAGTGAGTTCCTGCTCCAAGTGTCTTTGTTGAAATGAGTTGTTTGTCTAATTGACTATTAAGAGTTGTTTATATATTCTGGATACAAGTCCTTCATCAATGATTTGTAACTCTACCCCCAATCTGATCTTGTCTTTTTATTCTCAACTTTTACAGAGCAAAAGTATTTAGTTTTTATGAACTCCAGTTGTCACTTTTTCCTCTTATTGATTAAACTTTTAGTATCATACCTAAGTACTTTTTAGAAATTTGTCACTTTAGGAACTCCCTGGTGGCACAGTGGGTTAAGCAATGCATTGTGAGGCAAACAGCAGCCACTGCAGCATGAGTTCTTAGCAGACCTCTCCTGCCTCGCCCACTACTGCCCTTGGCAGCGTGTTTCAGTCAGTCTACCTGTTCTGTTCCCAGTTCTGTCTCGTGGATCCTCTCACCTCTCTGGACTGGCCTGTACCGCAGCTCTTGTTTGCATAAATAAACAAAATATTTAAAAAAAAGAAAAGAAATGTATCTCCTCTCCAGTAGTTGTCTCCTTAAAGTTTTTCATTTTAAATTAAGTCTTAAAATGTACAGCCAGGTGTTACTTGAGGGTGGGATGCATTCTGAGAAATATGTCAATTGCCAGAGCAGAGCATAATTACACAAGCCTAGATAACATAACCTGCTATAAAACTAAATATGTAGTACAACCTTCTTGCATATGGTCCATCAGTAGCTAAAACATCATTATGTGGTACTTGACTGTACTGGGTTAATTTTTGTCTAAGTTATGAAGGACTCATTTATTACATGTAGATGTTCAGTTCCAATATCATCTATTGCAAAGGCTACTTTTCTTTTGTTGAAATGTTTATGTACTTTTGTCATAAATACTTTGGCCATATTTGTGTCTACCTTCTTCTAGAGTGTGTTCTATTCCATTAATGTAAGTGTACCTTTACCAATACCACAATGTCTTCATTACCATAGTATTTTTTTTTTCTTCTTAAGAGCTGGGGTACAGGCCAGAGTCCAGGGAAGGTGAAAGGATTCACCAGAGACAGAGCAGGGAACAGAACAGGCAGACTGACTGAAACACACTGCCAAGGGCAGTAGTGGGCGAGGCAGGAGAGGTCTGCTATGCCATGTGGGTCCCCTCCCTGACTGGGGGCAGGGATTGAACTCATGCTGCAGTGGCTGCGGTTTTCTTCATAGTGATTTGCTTAACCCACTGCACCACCAGGGAGGACCCATTACCATAGTTTTATAGGAAGTCTTAAAAATGGGTCGTTTAACCTTTCAACCTTACCCTTTTTCAAAATGAGTTGAACTGTTTTAGTTCCTTTGCCACTCCTTAAAAGTTTTAGGTCCAGATTTACTTCATCTTCAAAAATTCCTACTAAATTTTGGTTGGAATTTTGTTACATCTATTGATATTTAGAACATAACTGACATCTTTTTCTTTTTGTTTTTACTTTCTCATTTCACTGACAATTCCAGTACAGTGTTGACTAGCATTGGTAAGGTTGGACATCAAGTCTTGTTTTTGATCTAATAGGAAAACATTCATGTGAAATAGGATATGTTTATAAATTTTTTTTTGGTAGAGTCTCTTTATCTGGTTGAAGAAGTTCCTTTAGTCCTAGTTTACTAAAATTTTATTGTATGTAGATATTGAATTTTCTCAAATACTCTTTCTGCTTCAGTGAATATGCCCATGCAATATAGTTTCTCCTACTTGGACTGTTAATATGATGGATTATATTGATTAATTTTCAAATATTGAACTAGGCTTACATTCCTTGGGTGCATTCACTTGTTAGTAATGTATTCAAAGTTCATTGCTAATATTTGAAGAGTTTCACATCTATGTTCTTGTACTCTTCTTCATCATCTTTTGGTAGCAGGGTAATAATGGCATTATTATATAAAGAATTGGAAAACTGCATTTTTATGCTGTTTGGAAGAGATTGTGTAGAATTGGCTTATTCTTTAATTTGGTAGAATTCACAGGTGATACTATTGTGGTGAGGACATTTCTTTAAATGAAGATTTTAAAACAAAATATGTTCTTTAAATTAGTAGCATAAATATTTAATTATCAATAACTTTTGATAGTTTGTGGTTTTCAAGATTAGTTTATCTAAGTTGTTGAATTTGTGTCGTCCATACGTATGTCTTTATTATCCTTTTAATAGCTGAGTATTTAGTGATATTTCCTCTTTCAATCCTGAGATAATAATTTGTAATTTGTATTTTTTTTTTAAGTTTGCTTTTTTTGGTGGTTTTTTTCTGTTCTCAATGGTATTGATTTCTCCTCTTTATTATTTCATTAGTTCTATTTGTTTTTATTTTATTTTACTTTTTTTCTATAGTGTATTTATGTAGGAATTTAGAGAATTGATTTGAGTCATTCCTTTTTAAATACAATCCATTAATGATATAAATTTACCTCTAAGTACTACCTTAGCCACATACCACAATTTTAATATGTTTTCATTCTGTTCAAAATATTCCTAGATTGTCTGAAACTTCCTCTTTGACTCACATTATTATTCTATTATCTCTCTGTTACTTTTGTTAGTTTAAATCCATTATGGTCAAAGAACCCACTTTGTAAAATTTTCATTCTTTTAAATATGGTATGCTTTGTTTTATCACCCAGGATATGATCTATCTTAGGGGTTGGCAAACCGATGGCCCAAATTTGGCTTATTTTCTGTTTTGGTAGATGTAGCTTTTAGAACAAAGCCATATCCTTTTATTCTTTTTATTATGTAAATGTAAACTGTCATTTACATTTCTATATAACTTGAGGGTTGCATATTTACTCCTCCATACATACACATGCTTCCTTCACCCTCTACCAGAACATCTGTGGCATCATGCAAGATCCCCAGACCCATTTTTTATGTATAGCTTTGGCTCCTATTACACTACGATGGCAGAATTGAGCTACCAAAACAGAAATGTCTCACAAAGCTGAAGATAGTTTTTCTCTGGCCTTTCACAGAATATTATTGTTGTTCCCTGATCTTGAGGAATGTTCTGTGTACTTAAAAGGAATGTGTATTCTGTTGTTGTTGAGTGGAGTGTTCTATTGATGTCAGTCAGGTCCACTTGGTTGATGGTATTTGGTTCTTTTATAGCCTTACTGTGTTTCTATGATTCCTTTATTGAGAGAGAAGTGTTTTCCTTAACACTTCTCATTTGCCCCTTCAGTTCTTTCACTTTTGTTATCAACTATTTCAAGCTCTGTTGTTAGATCCTTATACATTTGGGGTTACTATGTCTTCTTGGTGAGTTGAGTTTTTTGTCATTGTGTAAATGTTTCCTTTTAGACCTAATGATTTTCTTTTTTCTTAAACTGTCTTGCTCACTGTTAATAAGTACTCCAACTTCCTCTTGATAGTCATTTGTAGAATATATTTTTCACTTTTATCTTTAAATTACTTCTGTTCTTATATGTGATGAAGTTTAGCCTGTATAATTTTATGTTTTGAGAACTTTTTAATGGTAGTTTAGGTCATTTATATGCATGTGTTTATTATGGGATATGTACCAAATTTTTCTCTTATTTTGCTGCTAATGTAAGTGATGCTATATCCTACAATTTGCTATAATTAGTAGCTTCAGAATATTTTTTTAATCACATCTTTGGGGGTGATTGTGTCGACAGTGAAAGAAAGCTTTATTTCTTCTTCCTTTATTTGTATACCTTTTATATCTTTTTCATTTTGCTTAGCCAGAGCCTCCAGTAGATGATGACACCACCATGGCACCCATAGTCCTACTCTCCTTCTCCCCATTTGTAGCCTCAGTTTGACAGTTAACTAGGGTTTGTTATTGGTTTGGTGTTGTGTGACTTTTTGTTTTGTTTCTATTTTTTTCACATGAGTGAAACTATCCAGTATTTGTCTTTCTCCTTCTGACTTATTTCACTTAGCATAATCCCTCTAGTTCTATTCATGTTGTCACAAATAGCAAGCGTTCATCTTTTTTATACCTGAGTAGTAGGCCATCATTCCTGAGTATGCATGTGTGCATGCATATGTGTGTGTGTGTAACACATCTTCCTAATACACCCATCTGTCCTTGGGCACATAGGTTGCTTCCATAATGTGACTTTTTAAAGTTATCCTGCAGTGAACATAGGTGTACATGTCCTTTATTGAGTAGATAGGAGTGGAATTGCTAGATCATATAGTAGTTCTATATTTAATATTTTGAGAAACCTCCACTTATCTTACATTTTTATAGAGTTATAGTTTTCAAAGACAGGCATAAATAAGCTTAACTGTAATTGGAGAAATGTTTGATTATTTATGCATTTCTCCATAGTAAAAGAAATTATGTACAGCATTTCTTGTTAGGCTGAAGGTTAGGAACAAAATCACAGTCAAACATAGTAAAGGGATATGGCAGAATTTACTGAGAGAAAAAACTTAGGAGATCAGTAAAGTACACGTTTTCCCTAACATTCCTCACCCTTGTACAGGTATAGTTGACCAAGCACAGGTGCAAGCACACTGGGTAGTTTTATACCAGAGTAAGGTGCCAGCCAATGTACTGACTTACTTAAATGTAAGGAAAATTTCTGCTCCCCAGACTTTACTACCATTTTTGCAATATTTGGAGTGTTTTAGACAAAAGAGTAGTCTTCTTGCTAACAGGAATATCCAAAGCTTAGTGTTCCATAGCCAGTGATCTTTTAGATACCAATATTGGGAATCAGCTTCACTTTGTAACCCTTTCTGTGGCGCTAGAATATCTCTGAGTTAAGTAAGGAGTTAGGGTATGTGAGAAAGGAAGCTACCATACCTTTTCCAGAAGTATACTTTTTCACTATGCATTTATCACTGCTATTTGGAGAAAGGATGCAATTTTAATTTTAGTGACTCTGAAAGTTATCTTGTTCACTTTTTTCTCAAACTCCTGAGTTTATTTTGCCAGGTCTGTAAGGTGATAGTATAGAATCCATCAAATAGCTTAATTGTAAGATAGTTTAGCGACTTTGACATAATGGGAGAATGTAAGATTCAGGGATAAATTCCTAGAAAATTACTTAGAATTAAGAGACAATGTTGGGACTCAGAGCAGGCTGCCCCACAAGATGCCAAAGTGGCATATTCATCATTTTTAATTGAGGTTACATGAGAAATACTAGATGCAAGGATGATACTGACTCTTCTTATTCTCCCTAAATGCAAGAATTTTCCTCTGAACCTCTCTCCCTCACAAAGAGCAGGAAATAAATTTTCTTTGTGACAGGCACTGTCCTACGTCAAGAGGAAAGAAGACTTACTTCTTATCACCACAGTCAGGGTTTTCGGGACTTATTTATTGCTCCAATCTTTTTTTTTTTTTTATTAGTTATATTTGACATCATTTGTAGTCCCCAGGGGGTACCCACCACCATTTCACCCGTGCACCATCACCTCAGTCCC
>JAGFMF010011685.1:55598-77106 GCA_019455555.1 Galemys pyrenaicus
CCCCTCCCTGGCCGGCAGCAGGGATCGAACTCGTGCTGTAGTGGCTGCGGTTTGCTTCATAGTGCATTGCTTAACCCACTGCGCCACCAGGGAGGCCCTCCATTTCTTTAAATGGAGACTTAATGTTACAGTATTTACTTAAACTCGATTAATTCTAGTTCTTAGGGATTAAGCATGGAAGATGAGAAATAATATACTCATAAATTTTGTTTTCCTTATTATTTTGTTTGTTGATTTAGCTGCTGGCAGTGTTTATTTTCACATTTTTTTTTCTTTTTTTTTTTCTTTGTATGAACCTCATATTCTTCATCTTTAATGATGAAGATCTAACTACTAGCTTATGTTAATTGCATTTCCCTATTCCTAGTTCATTTCTGTTAGATGCATTTTAAAAGCCATTACCAGATTGGCTGTATTGTTTGCTATTTCATAAGATTTTTTTTCTTCAGAACTGAGTTCCTAGAATTGAGTAGTATGAGTGATGACTTCAAGATTTTCTTAGGGAAACACTCTAGCATTAGAAGAATTCCTCAATCAATTTCATGGGTAGAATCAAAACTTAACATACAGGGCCTCCCTGGTGGCGCAGTGGGTTAAGCAACGCACTATGAAGCAAACCGCAGCCACTGCAGCACGTGTTTGATCCCTGCTGCCAGCCAGGGAGGGGACCCACATGGTGCAGCAGACCTCTCCTGCTGTGCCCGCTGCTCCCCTCAGCAGTGTACTTCCGTTGATCTTCCTGTTCTGCTCCCTGCTCTCTGTGGTGAATCCTCTCACCACCCCCCACACCTCTGGTCTGTACCCCAGTGCTTGTATGCATAAATAAATAAATAAATCTTTAAAAAAAAAAAACTTAACATACAAATATATACTTGCTGCAATTAGCTATTAAGGGCCGGTGTCTAATTTTTCTGTACCAAAATGCCAAATTTTTCTCATTGATACTTAACTCTTTATAAGAATCTAGCAAAAAAGTCCATCTTTACCACATTACCAAGAAGAGGTCAAAAAGCTTGTCCATACTCAACTTTTACCTATTACTACTCTGTTGACATTTCAAGTTTAGTCTCTAGCCCTTACGTTTTTACATTTTATCAAAGTTGTTTGCAAAATACTTATTTTTAGGTGATTTAATAATACCTTTCTTTCCTTTCACATCAATATCTATTTCTCATTTGCTTGGTGCTGCTGTAATTTTCTGATTTCTCTTCTTGACCACTGTCTGCTCCGAGACACAGATTTTATACTTTTCCATTATTTCTATGACCACCTCCTGTACCTTTCTCTGCATCTGGATAGTCATAGTTTCTTTTCATTCTGTTCAGAATTCTTTGTCATTCTAATACCTCATAGTTCTTGCTCAATGGAATATTGCCAACTGCAAAACTTCTTTTTTCATTATGTCAGTTTGTGTATGTGTGTGAGTACACTCTTGTGCAAGTGTAAAATTGTGATGAATAGAACTGAGATATAAATGATTCTTTGCCACTTCATTTTATTTTCTCATTGCCTTATTTTCTTTATCCTCTAGTATTTGGGGGGGGGGGTGGCATTAAATATTTATCAAATAGATTAATTTGAAATTACTTTCCAATAACTACCATTTTAGGTTTTTGAAATTGCGAGCATCAACAATTGTCATTCAGAGAAAATGGAGAGCTACACTTTCTACAAGAAAAGCTTGTGAGCACTTCTTAATGATAAAAGTAGGTGTAAAAAAAGTTTATTTGCAAAGAAATACTTGAAGATAAACAAAAAGAATGTTTAAAAGACCTAATGATACATTTAAGTTAAACATTTGTTGTAGTCACTTAAAAATTATAATCACTCAGAAATACTTCTTGTGAGCATTTTTGTATGTAAATCTATATTAACTTCTCAAATGCAAATCTGAAATGACTTTTAGAATAAATAACTTCTTAGGAGAAATAACAGATATAGCATATTTGGTCTAGAATAAGTCAAACTAAGCCATAATCGGTGTTCCACTTAATATATTTAACAGTGTTTCAGAAAAACTGCAGTACCTTTGGTGTTTTAGTAAATAAATAAAAATATTGTGCATTTTGATATTTAATATTTACTGTCCAAAAATAGCCACTATTAGGTTTCACTTGATCCACACAGTAACCCTCTGAGGTAGCTATTATTAGAACACCCATTTTATAAATGAGAACATTCAGGTATAAAGAGATAAAGTAACTTTTGTAAGTTCATTCAGTATGTCAGAAATCTATATTGTAAAACAAACCTAGTTCCCATTTCAATACATAGACATTTTCTAATGTGTCTTATTATTTAACTGTCAGGATGATATATAATGAAACAATCTTTAGATATGCTGGTGGTACACTGTGGTTCTTGAAGTACAAATATCTTCCTTCATAGCCATTCATAACATCCACTCTGCGCTCTGTGACCTACATTTTTATTAAGTATTTCGTCTGGTAGTCATGTTTGTTCTTTCCCCCCTCACAGTAAAAACTGTCAAGAGGATAAGAAGAAAAGAGCCCAGATACTTATTGACCCTGGCTCTTACCTTGATAAAATTTTGTTTTCAGCTGAAGATCTAGATAGGTTTATAAATCATGAACCACATCACCTTTTCTTGTCTACCAAATAAGAATACTTAAAACTGTAAAAGAATGAATTAGTTATACAATCCTATTTACATTAAGAAATTCAAGGACTTCTAATAGAAATTTTTCATTTCTTTCTTGTTTTGCCTATCAATATATACTTATAAATTTTATTTTTAAGAATGAGTTGTTCCGTACCCAGCCCAACGACCCCCAGGACCCCGCTACCTCCCATACACTACTCCCCAAGAATGAGAGGGCAGCGCTCAGCCCCTGACCTCAAGGAGAGCGGGGCCGCCATGTGACTCCCACGTCCTGGGCAGAGAGGGCCTGGTGGGCCCCCTTGCTGGGAGGAGAGAAGGCTCCAGAGACACTGCTTCCCCAGAAGCCCTGAGGCAGGAAGGCCCTGGAAATGAGAGAGAAGGTCGGAGTAGGTGATAGAAAAAGAGGGGGTGACTGGGCCGGAGGCTGAAGGAAGAAAGGAAAGGGGCACGGAGTTGCCAGGAGCAAACCAAAGTGAAGGAAGAGTGATGAGAAGCTGCCTCAGGGCCACCCCTTGCAGAGGGGAGGTCCCACAAACGCTGCTATGGGTAGGGTGGGGAGCTGGGGTGCTGCGTAGCCAGTGTTTGACTTTCTTTTGCGGTGGGGGCAAAGGGGAGAGAACCAAGAGTGAGGCAAGTTCTCCTCCCCGCGTCTGTCTGTCTGTCTGTCTGTCTGTCTGTCTGTCTGTCTGTCTGTGGTGGGTTTCTGTTTCCAGGGAGGTGTGGTGGGAACGTGAGTCATTCCCCTCCCCTTTAGGCCTCCTACTATATTTGGGGGACCTGTCTGGTTTCTGGTGTGACTGGGATCCCATGAGGGTGTGGGATCCTTCAATAAAAGATAGCAAACAGGAAAAAATAAAAATGAGTTGTTACCGTTACTTGCAAACTTTTCTTATAGAGACATCACACTGCTTCTTTGATCCAAGCAAATGTTAGAGCATATAAAACATGGCAGGTCTTTCTTCGGCAAAAGTCTGCTACTCTGACCATACAAAGATTTATACGAGCCAGAGAGGCTGGGAAGCATGAAAAGATGAAATATGTTAAATTGAAAAAATGTATAGTTGTTCTGCAAGCACTGGTGCGTGGTTGGTTAGTAAGAAAAAGGGTATGTTTAAGTAAAGTATCTCAGCATTTTTGATGTTAAATTGTGTTTAAGACATTTTGGTATTTAGAGAATAATTTCAGAACAGATATTACCATTAACTTGGATTGACTCAGCTTCTACAGAGCGATAAAGCAAGATCATTAGTTGCCATAGAGTTTGTCCTGTGAGACTATTTCCCACAGAAGCTCCCCATCAAAAATGCAAAACAAAATTTGTCTTTGTAGTAAATCTTAACAAAGAATGTGAAAGAATTATGAGGGGAGGACTCCATATTAATTGCTGTCAAAGTCGCCTTTTGTTATTGCTAAGGGACTATTTGAGTGTTGTAACCATTTGAGTTCCATTTCTGTGTTGATTTCTACATCTTCAGCAAGAGAATCCTTGTGAGGAAACTCATAAAGTTTGGGCATCCAATATATGAAGCACTGGCAAAGACAAAATAATTAAATTCATAATTTAAAAGTAGAATTCTTTTATGTTTTGTTCAGTAAATTGAAAGTGAAAAATCTAAAGGTAAAAGCCCTTTTAACAGGGCTTATGCTACAAGAGTTTTGTACTGGATTTTTGCTAAGCTGTCTAATACTTTGGGAAAACAGTTCATATTCTTTTGTCTTTTAATATCGCCATTTCCAGCACTTCTGTTTGGAATACTATATAACTTTTTGGAGTTTGATATTCATATACTTCTCTCATAATTAGTATATCACAAGGCAGATGTTCCTATACCCTAGTTACAGGTTATACTGTTTGATATTTTGTGTAGTAAAGGGTTATAATCAGTTTGAGTTATGCTCTAAGTAATTTTAAAATTGGAAGTTTATCTGTTATTGCTAGTTTATATGACTTGATTTTGAGACCATATAAAAATAAACATTGATTTTCTCAGGATTTGATTATTAATATTTTTTTCTCTTTTAGATTTCAGAACAGAGAGCCAAAATCAGGCTCTTTCATTTCACAGCAGCTGCATTTTACCACCTGTCTGCTCTTAAAATTCAGAGAGCATATAAACTTCACCTGGTTTTAAAGAATGCTAATAAACAGATTAATTCAGTCATCTATATTCAGGTTAGCTTCTCATTTTTAGTAAAATTATGTATCTTTTCTAAGTTTTTTTATATTTTAATAATTAATTTCCAAATATCTTATGCTAAGGTCACTTAATATTTAGCCTTTTGCTATATTGATTTTAGGGTGATTTGATGGGTTAGAAACAAGTTGATGTTTTATCAATGGTACATATAGCTCTGAATTATTAAATAGTTAATTAAATGAAGCTTTGAATTATTATCTTACGTACTTTACACAGCTCCTAAGCAAAGTCTAGGGATACAACTCTACTTGTCAACATATGACACTGGAAAACTTTCTGATTTTTGCCATTCTGGTGAACAGAAAATTATGTCTCATTTTTGCTTTGGATTTCCTGAATTACTAACAAATCTAAAAAATTTTTCATTTGTATCAAGTTCTTTTTTGTATGTTGGTTTGTTTATCTTTTCATCTTTTGCCCATTTAACTTTGAGTATTCTTTTCCTTATGATTTAATAGGAATTTTTCATATTCTTCATAAGAATCCTGCTTGTATGTGTAAACATACACTTACATATAAATAATAAGGGGGCCTCACTGGCGGTGAAAGTTAAATCTAAGCACTGCGAAGCTATCCAGAGCCACTGCAGCACAAGTTCAATCCCCAGCCAAGGGAGGTGATCCACAAGCGCAGCAGACCTCTCCTGTCTTCCCACTGCTCCCCTCAGCAGTATATTTCAGTCAGTCTGCCTGTTCTGTTCCCCATTCTGTCTCTGGTGGATCCTCTCACTGTACCTCCACACCTCTGTACTCCAGTTCTTGTATGCATAAATAATCTTTAAAAAATAAATAAAATACTAAGTTAAACTATTTCAATATGGTATTTGAAAGAAATTACATATTAAATTCACACATGCACACACACGTATCCAACATTAAAGGGAGAATTTACACCTTAGTAAAGCAGAGAAGTAATGCCACTCAGGAGGCTTGCGAGATATTTCTATTTCATTTGTGCATGTGTGTGTGTTTGTAAAAATACATTTTTTAAAATCCTGAAGTAAAAAAACAAATCTTAATATGTTTTAAACAGAGGTGGTTTCGAGCAAGATTAGAGAGAAAGAGGTTTATTCAAAGATATCATAACATCTTAAGAATTCAACATGAAGTTCAAGAACGTCTGAACCAACAAAATCGGGCTGCATCAGTTATACAAAAAGGAATACGCCATTTTCTCCTCCGTAAGAAACAGGAGAAATTTAATAATGGAATCACTAAAATTCAGGTAACTGAAAATTTTATGAATTTAGGTCAAGATTTTGGTTTGCAATTCTTTTACATAGTAGGTAATATTATAATGACACATCACATTTCAAAAAACTAACATAATCAGCCAAATAGAAGCGCTCATAAATGTATGCTAACATAATTTCATTGCTAAATCCTTTATTTTCAAATTCCCAGGAGAGATGAAAAAGTATCTTAACATTTTGAATAGATTTAGGTGTCATTTGTGAATGAATGATGTCTCAGTTCATATATAAGGATGTTAGATGAAATTCTTTTTTAGAATAGTTAGTTTTACTATTTACTGGAACCCTACTGAATTGACATCACAAAATCTGTGATCACATCCTGTAAATCTATGGAAAATATTTACTTTGTGTAAATAGATTTAAGCTCAAAATATCATGGCTTGTAATCTTAAAACTATGTTATCTCTTTAAGGCACTGTGGAGAGGATATACTTGGAGGAAGAAAAATGACTCTACAAAAATTAAAGCTATACGACTAAGTCTTCAGGCTGTTAATAGGGAGATTCGAGAAGAAAACAAACTCTACAAGAGAACTGCACTTGCACTTCATTATCTCTTGACATATAAGCACATTTCTGCAATACTCGAGGCTTTAAAACACCTAGGTTGGTGAATTTTAGCAATATCTTACATAAAATTAGAAATGCATTTTACCTTTTGCAAACAATGATATTATGATAGTATAAAATTAGCTAAAACTTCATTCTATTGCTCTGAAATGACCTTGTGTTGTGTTTTGTTTTTCCCCTTTCAGAGGTAGTTACTAGATTGTCTCCACTTTGTTGTGAGAATATGGCCCAGAGTGGAGCAATAGCTAAAATATTTGTTTTGATCCGAAGTTGTAATCGGAGTGTTCCTTGCATGGAAGTCATCAGATACGCTGTACAGGTCTTGCTTAATGTTGCTAAGGTACTTTTCCATTTTAAAAACTGTGACCCAGCGAGTTGTTTTTAATTGCTCCAAGTCAAAACCTATTTTTGGCTGAGTCTTACAGGGGACATATTTAACTAACATAATTGTATATAAAAACACTAATTTTTTTACATTATGATTTTATTTCTTCTATCTTTATAAAATTAGTAACAGTGGCTTAGTCTTTACAGTATTGTTTCTTTCAATGTCATTTCTATTAATAATCCTATTTTATAGAGAAGAAATAAAAAGCATTACAGACATTAGTTTCCTTATATAATAGCCTGAGTGTGATTTAAGTAGTAGAGTTTAATTAGAAACCATTTCTGTCTACTTCTAGAGCTGCTGCTCTTATCCACTATATTATATTGAAACAATAGTACCTCTTATAATTATGTCTGGCACAGATGACATATTGCCATAACTTACCCTATAGTAATCTTTATACTAGAATTTAAGTCTTTTGGTTTTGGACTACTAAGAAATATTCGTACCAAATTATAATGCATGTAGTCAAAGATATTGAGATAGCAGAAGTAGATTTATCGCTCCACCCACCACCTCAATCTCAATAAAGCAGTTTACTCAGGATTTTCTTATTGAGAGGTAGTGGTAAGAACACAGACTGATGCTAAACTTCTGAATTTGAACCCCAGTTCTGCAGCTTACAGGTTACTTAGCCTGTCTGTGTTTTATAACTTCTTCAATTGTAAAATGAGTGTGGTAATAATAGTACCCACCTCATAATGTTAAGATTAAATAAGAGAGTGTACATAAAATGCTTTAAAGTGCCAAATTTGGTGTTAAATATTAATATTGCTT
The DNA here is from genome assembly GCA_019455555.1 of Galemys pyrenaicus. NCBI lineage: Eukaryota > Metazoa > Chordata > Mammalia > Eulipotyphla > Talpidae > Galemys > Galemys pyrenaicus. The sequence continues at coordinate 63,409 of JAGFMF010011685.1, forward strand.
TGTTATTTTTATCTTAGAGGTGTTATAATTGCTACCAAGCAAATTTTAATATTAATTTATGACACATTTAGATAACCGAAGCAAGAAAATCTATCTTAGGTTTATTAGTATCACATTTATTTTTGTTTTATTTTGAAGCAAAACTACCTTCCTCTCAAGAAGGATATAATAGTAACTACTAGGTAACTAATTAGATCTTGCTTTTATCATCTTACCCAATGATTATTCACAGAGAAATCTTTTTTTATGAGAACGTCTTACTGGTCTCTAAGTGTGTTTTTATTTGCTTTAAGATGTTCATTTTCAAATTTTTGTGGAACTTGAGAAGTAGGTTGAAAAGAAAAAAAACAAGCACATATATATAAGACGAATCCAGAAATGACGATATCAGTTTATGAAATCCTTTACACTTGTTACAGGTGGTCCAAAATTTGGCTCTGAGCACTCTTTTGGGTTTAAAGTGTTCCTATGAGTGTGTTTAACTTTTGATTTCATTTTGATCTCTTCAAGTATGAAAAAACTACTTCAGCAGTTTATGATGTAGAAAACTGTATCGATACACTGTTGGAGCTTTTGCAGAGATACCGTGAAAAGCCTGGTGACAAAGTTGCAGATAAAGGGGGAAGCATTTTCACAAAAACTTGTTGTCTGTTAGCTGTTTTATTGAAAACAACAAATCGAGCCTCTGTAAGTATTGATCAGGTTACTTTTTCAAGGTTATTTTTCTAGGTTCTTAGGTCTTAGATTTTTATACTTTGCCTTCAGTAATTGTCACAAATATAATAGGGTTTTGTATATGTTCAAACCTAATTTTTGCACTGATGAGTTATTTCTCAAGTATCAAGGGAGTGGAATGCCAAAAATAGAATTTGTTTTAGCCAATTTGCATTTACTTGAGGATATAACAAAGTATTGTTTTCTAGGTATTGTTCTCAATGTAGGGGTGACTGTAGGTCATGATGGGATCATGGTATTTATCCCAAGAATAATGGAAGCCCTGGAAGGATTTTAAGCAAAGAAATATGTTCAGTTAAATTTGATCATCACTTGTTGCTGATTGAAGAATAGATTTAGGAGAGCATGTGTGGGTGTAGGAAGACTATTAAAGGAGGAGGCAAGAATATCTAGGCAAGCGACTTTGCTTGACCTGGGACTATGTCAGTGCAAGAGAGATGAGTGGGCAGCTTTGCAACTTTGAACAACGTGTGGTAACAGGCTATAATGGATATATTGACTATAACTGTCTTTTTCAGTATCAATCAAAAGTGTATCAAAGTGCATATCTTTTCAATATTTGCCTTCTTTGTAATTGTCTTACAAATTAGTTTGTAATTTCAACCAACATAACTGCTGAACTTGGTCATAAATTTAATGCAAAGTGTTTATTATGATTGATTTTGCTAGCATAGACAGTTACAAAATTTAGTTTTTCTTTGTTTTAATAAATGTGAATTTTCTTTTTTAGGATGTTCGAAGTAGATCCAAAGTTGTTGACTGTATTTATAGTCTCCACAAACTTACAGCTCGTAAACATAAAATGAATACTACAAGAATACTTAATAAACAAAGGAATTCTTCTATGAGCATTTCCTTTATTCCAGAGACACCTGTGAGAACCAGGATAGTTTCGAGGTAAGCAGTAAATGTATTTTGTCATTTGTGTCAGCATACATCCATCCCTCCATCTATTCATTTATTGAGTTTGTACAATACTATAAGGAGGTGATTTTGCTTTAAAAAGGAGAGCAACATATGAATAAGAATAGTTTCTTTGGTAAATCTAAAGGAGACCATCTCAGTAAAGAGGTAGAGATCTCTGGTAGCTTTCATCAAATGATATAAATTGGAACTATAATTTTATAATAATTACAGTACAAATTTGTTATACATGAATTCACTATAATTTTATAATTTGTAATATTGGTAATTCCACTGTGATTTTACATTTTGCTCAGGCACTGATTTTTTCCTTTTTAACAAAAAGATTTAATTGATTTTGGTGACCTGAATTAACTTGCAGTATTTAAATTCCTTCCTTCATTTCTCCTTTTCTCCTTCCTTTCTGTAAGTCAGCAGTATTGTCTATTAAGTATAAATCTTTCATTGTTGACAAAGCACTATTTTTTTACTTGGATTATGTCCCAGCTAACATTGTAATTACTCATAGTCATAAATTTGTAAAATAGTTGTGAATTGGTCTATGCATGCATATTTTACAATATAACAAAATAATCTACCTACTTGTAATTTATTAGGCATGTCTACATAAAATTTTCATTAAAAGATATTACAAAATTTAATCCTAATTATTATAATTTAATCCTAATCCTAAAACTGTTATTAACATGTTAATGGATTCTTGTTTTGATAGAGGTCAGGTTTTTGAAGGTAAAATTTACCAACAACATAAGCTCACTCATATAGCTGTGCCATTTGATGATTTTTGACAAATGTATACAATTATAAAGCCACCACAACTAAATATTTCTGTCATACCAAATTTTCTTGTGGCCCTTTGGATTCAAATTCTCTCCCGTTTTACATTGCCACATAAATGTAATCATATAGTAAGGAGCTTTTTATGACTAGATTCTTTATTTAGTATAATATTTGAGGTTTTTATATGTGAATATATGTATTAGAATTTCCATTTATCATAGAGTACTATTCCATTGCATAAATATTTCCTATACTTTGGACACTCACCAATTAATTGATACTTGGATTTTTAATGTAAAAGAATAAGAAGATCGAAAGAGTTGGGCTCTATCTGAGAAAGATGTAAAGATTGATACTGTTTCTTTAATGAAGTGTGAGATTATAAATTCATTAGGTCAGAGTCAGATCAGACAGGGTGTGGAGGGAACATTTGAAAAAGAGAATGGGAATGTAATTTACCAGCCAATTTAAAGTACTCACTTAGATTAGCATAAAGTAAAATTAGCCTGATTCTCTAACTTTTGTTTACCAATGTCCACATACAGAGGAGAGGTAAAGAAAATATTTGGATTCAACTTGGAGTCCAAAGAGAATTTTCCAGATGAATTCAATAAGAAAGAGTCTTAATAGGATTTGCAAAGGGGACTATATTAATGGACCTAAACTAAACTAGGAGGGAATTGAGAATAGCATTTTGGTGGATGATAAGATTATGTATTAAGGTCAAATGAATTAATTGAGGATACCAGTGGGGCGGTGGGTGTATTAAATCTAGTGTAATGAATGAATCAGCAGTGGTGGGTAGAGAATGGAAGTCTCAGATTTTGGTGTCATTGGTGATGTTCTCTGTTGATGGTGGAGTCTATCATGCCACCATTTAAAATGGGATTGGTTGTGATAGAGCAGAAGGAAAAGGAGCAAAAACTGACCCATAAGTTTGTTGATTGTTTTTTTTAGCCACATGGATATTGAAATTACTGAGCGTGGTGACTGGAATTGAAATATCAAAAGCCAAGTGTGCAGAGAACAAATCTTTGAGAATTATTTTGACCTAGTAGATGATAGATGACCAAAGGCAGAGGTGGAACTGAATAGCATAAACATCAAAGGAGCCAGGATTATTTTTCAGGAAAGATGGATTGAAATAGATGGAACTAGTAATGGGCAATAATGTGAGGCCCTCTCATCTTTCAGAGAATGTTGTAAGGCGTTTCTTAACTCTTCAGATAAAATAGGGGAGCTAACTCTGTGAAAAGAAGAGCTTTATTTTGTTTTGTTTTGTTTGTTTTTTACCTTTATATATATTTGGCATCAATTGTAATCCCCATGTACTCCCCATCACCATTTCACCAGTGCATCATCACCCTAGTCCCTTGTGCTCTTATCTGCCCTCAACCCTCTCCCTCCCCACTCCCCACCAAGTGTCCCCAATTTGTCTTTTTGTTTTTGTTGTGTTTTTGTTACTATTACTATTATTATTATTGTTCTATTGTTCTTTTCCTTGATTCTTATTTGGTTCCCTTATATTCCTCATAGGGGGGAAACCATCCACTATTTTTCTTTTGCCGAAAAGAGCTTTATTAATGCCAGATATTTTCTTTTCACAGACTTAAACCAGATTGGGTTTTAAGAAGAGATAAAGTAGAAGAAATCACAAATCCCCTTCAAGCTATTCAAATGGTGATGGATACACTTGGCATTCCTTATTGATAAATAGAACCATTTTCATTATGTACAGAAAAAAAGGACATTTTCAAACTAATCATAAATATGTACAGTGTTTTTGACTTTCTATAATTTCTAAAACCTAACTTTGTATTAAGATTTTAAATATTTATGTAACAAATAAACTTGCTTACATTGTTCATTGCTTTTATTTTTTAATAGCATGTAATAGAGTGGTAAGTTACTCATACTTATTATCTTAAAATATTTAGTTTGTATATAATCAATCAAAAAGGGAAAGGATAATATAATACTCTAATTGAATAGATAAATTGAGGCATTGTTCTAAAGTGAATTTTGGAAGTACTACAATTCTGCCAATTCATACTACTGAGGAGTTGTGAAACTATTCACCTAAGTCATACATAATGTTGTAGACCAATGTTACTCAATTAAAAAATAAATAAATGAAAAAGAAAAGTATGAAGACTGGCTAGGCCATCCAGATAAAGAAGCTACACTTAGAGAAAGAAGTATAGGCAACCTATGTGACAAAAGCTTGTAGTTAAACATTATTTTCTAGTCAAATACCACAGATCTAAAAACGATGCAGCATTGAAACAAGCATGCTGTTTTCTATAGTTTTTAGGTCACTCTTAATCAATACTGAATCTGTGTGATTCCAGGAACTCAGAAGCCTAATTCCTATCACTATTTGAGATCAAGAGTCCCAAGGTCTGTTCATATATGGAAATCATAACCATTTTAATTTTGAAACTTTGGCATCTCTGCCTTATATTTTTCATCTAATAAAGTACTTTAGGTCTTCTTAGCACTCAGTATTTTCCAAACTCTGTTTTTTGTTGATTCCCAAATACTTTGGTTTTCTCTTTAATCTAATAGAATTTTAGTACAAACAATACTAGGATATAGTCAACCAGCCTAAAAATGTTATTGGTGTGAGTTTCATCTAAAATGTTTATAGTCAATTCATATTTGCACAAGAAATATATAATGTTATATATGCAAGAGGATGACTTTCAGATGTTTAAAAGTTTACTATTACTGAATAGTAAATAAAAGTATTTAAATCTAAAATACTGGGGCCTCCCTGGTGGCGCAGTGGGTTAAGCAACGTACTATGAAGCAAACCACAGCCCCTGCAGCACCAGTTCAATCCCTGCCGCCGGCCAGGGAGGGGCCCCATATGGCGCAGCAGACCTCTCCTGCCTTGCCTGTTGCTGCACTCAGCAGTGTGTTTCAGTCAGTCTGCCTGTTCTGCTCCCCATTCTCTGGTGAATCCTCTCACCTCCCACGACTCTGGCCAGTAGCCCAGCTCTTGTATACATTAATAAATAAATCTTTAAAAAAAAATAAGTCTAAAATACTTAGAATTTTACATAATATCCTAACTTTTTATAAAGAACTTTCCTTCTGCATTTATGTGATAAATCTGTATCAGGATGTTAAGACTCCTGTAAGCTGAAATTCTTATATATCTGTGTTTGTGTGTTACTATATATGTATGTTAAAGGTGGAGACCTAACAGAGAAGTAATTAATGCCTTTACTTTAAAAAAATAGCTATGTTTTCTACAGATATTATGTTATATTAAAGGAGGAATAACAATGTATTGACTGCAATCTAATTTTATTTTAGGTGAGTTTATTAATGGTGAAGTAAGTTTTATTTTTTTTCCCATTTTTTTCCTTATATATATTTGACATCAATTGTAATCCCCATGGATTCCCCATCACCATTTCACCAGTGCACCATCACCCCAGTCCCTTGTGCTCTTATCTGCCCTCAACCCTCTCCCTCCCCCCTCCCTACCAAGTGTTCCAAATTTGTCCTTGTCTTTTTGTTTTTGTTATGTTTTTATTATTATTACTGTTATTCTTTTCCTTGATCCTTATTTGGTTCCCTTATATTCCTCATAGGGAGGAAACCATCCACTATTTTTCTTTTGCCTTCTACTTATTTCGCTGAGCATAATTCCTTCCAGTTCCATCTATATTCCTATGAATGAGTCTAGTTTTTCTTTTTTGATTGCTGAATAGTATTCCATCATGTATATGTACCACCATCATCCTGATCCAATCATCTGTTTTTGGGTATTTAGGTTGTTTCCAGGTCTTACCAATTGTAAAGAGTGCTGCTATAAACATAGGGGTGCAGGTATTCTTTTGAATCAGTGATTTTGTGTCTTTTGGGTATATTCCTAGGAGTGGGATTGCTGGATCCTATGGAAGTTCCATTCTTAGTAGTTTGAGGAACCACCATACTGCTTTCCATAATGGTTGGACCAGCTTGCATTCCCACCAGCAGTGTAAGAGAGTCCCTTTTTCTCCACATCCTTGCTAACATATGTTGTTGCTACTTTTTTTGATATGTGCCATTCTCACTGGGGTGAGGTGGTATCTCATAGTGGTTTCGATTTGCATTTCTCTGATGACAAGACAAGTTGAGCATTTTTTCATATGTCTGTTGGCCATTTGCATTTCCTCTTTGGTGAAATGCCTTTATAGCTCTTCTGCCCATTTTTTGACTGGATTGTTTACTTTGTTTTTGTTTAATCTGGTTAGTTCTTTGACCTTTGTGTTAAGTCCCTTGTCAGTAATATTGTGTGCAAAGATTTTTTTCCCAGTCAGTAGTGGTCGCTTTGTTTTGGTTAGCGTGTCCTTTGCTGTACAGAAGCTTTTTTAAGTTTGATGTAGTCCCAGCTGTTTATCTTTTCCTTCACTATCTTTGCTTTAGGTGTTGTATCTCTAAAGATGTTATTGATGTATATGTCATGTAGGGTTTTGCCTACTTTTTCTTCAATATACTTTATGGTTTCAGGTCTTATGTCTAAGTCCTTAATCCATTTTGAGTTGATTTTTGTGCATGGTAATAGGCAATATTCTAGTTTCATTCTTTTGCATGTAGCAGTCCAGTTTGCTCAGCACCATTTATTGAACAAGCTGTGTTTATTCCACTGCATAGTCTTTGCTTTTTTGTCAAAGATTAGTTATTCATAAGTCTGTGGGTTTATTTGGGCTTTCTATTCCATTGGTCTGTGTGTCTGTTTTTGTTCCAATACATGCCGTTTTTATGATTGTGGCTTTGTAGTAAAGTTTGAAGTCTGGAAGTGTGATACCTCCACTCCCCTTTTTTTCAGTTAGGAGAGCTTTGGCTATTCAAGGTTTTTTTGTGTCTCCATATGAATTTCATCAATATTTTTTTCTTTTTCTTTGAAGAATAACATTGAAATTTTTATTGGAATAGCATTGAGTCTGTAGATTGCTTTTTGTAGGATGGCCATTTTGATGATGTTAATTCTTCCAATCCATGAGCAACGGATGTTATTCCATTTCTTTGTATTGAAGTAAGTTTTAAATGAACATATTTGCCTGAATTTCCTAAATTAACCTAAATTTCCAATAGTTGTTGTTTTGACCATACAGTATTGTTTTTAATTTAACCTTCAAGTAACATTAATTTAACCTTAAAGTAACATTAATTTACATCTAGTAAAAAGACCTTACAATATACCACATTTCTGCCTTCTCAGCCTTTGTGCTGTTGTCAACATTTTACTTTTAGCGTGTTACAAAGAATAAATTATCATCCTAGTCATCATTTTTGCTTTAAACCTTCAGTTACCTCTTAAGGACAGTCGTATAATTATGAAGACTTTATATTTGCTTCATAGGTGATAACTGGGTACTCTTCAGTCTTTCTATAGACCCAGATTTCCTCTGGTATTTTCCTTGTGACCATTGAACTTCTCTTAACGTGATGTGCAGGTCTGAATTCTTGGTATTTTGCTGTCACATTACCTGCCTCCAAGAGAGAGTTGTGGATGGACAGGTGTGGGTTTGGGTGGAGACTTATCATAGCATTTGAAAATACTATTTTAAAATGATATTGTTTAGCTTTGTTCTTAACTGGAACAAAAGAGATTAATCCAACCTTCCAATTTTTGAAATATTAACTATACTTCCTTGCTTTACTTGATATAGTAACCATCATAGTACTATTATTAAAATTAGTTAGCTATCATTAGTAATCATCATTGAAATTTAAATATCTAATTTGATATCTCTCTCTACATATATTACTTTTTAGGAAAGATTTCTGATTCCTCCCTCTAACCTTGTCAGATTTGTGATCCCAGAAATCAACTTCAATACTCTCTAAACCTCAGTGTAAAACTGAACAATAAAAAGGAATGTCATACATGAATGGATCCCAAGACATTAATGGTAAAGACCAGATGGATGTTGTTTGAAATTTTTCAAATTGAAAAATTCCTTGAATATAACCAGAAGTCACAATAATATTCCTAAACTGGAAGTGACATATAGTTTAGTAATCTCTATACGAAAAGCAATCTTTGACTGTGAAATGGATACCTATCAGGGTGGCCTACTCATAGAATGGAGCCTTATACAAGAAGGAACTCTGCCACAGTCTAAAATATGCATCAATGTTACAAACAAAATGAAGTCAAAGAAGTCAGACTGAAATGAAACCAGTCCAAACTTACAAGTGAAGGTAGTGTTAACCCTGGCATTGGAGTCAGTAGTGATGGAAGGGGAATTCTGGATGCTGTTTGTTGTTTCTTGTTCTGGTGGCTAATTTCATGTTAGTTTTGTGAGAGTTCACTGAGGCATGTTATCTTCCAAAGGTACAAAATTGAATGCTAGCTCCTACCTCATTGTATTATTTTGTGGTTTAAATTAAAAACTCATTAGAATATAAACTCGTGAATGGGGTCATTTTAATCTATTTTGTTGTTGCTGCTGTATACCCAAGACTAGAAAATGGTCTAGTATACAATGAACATCAAAATAGTTTTCATAATTGAATGATAATATAGCATAATGCTTATTTCATAACTTGCTACAGAATACAACTCTAAATGGTAGTAGACATTACTATTAATATACTATCATTGTTCAAGACATTTAAGATCATTGTTCTCTTTAATCCATGCAACCTCCACAGCACCTAATATACATATATATTTAAACATGTATATATAACATTGGTTTATAGCATATAGATTTCAGGTGCACACCATTATAATATGACATCTGTATATGCTATATTGTGAACCCACCAAAAATCACCATACAGCTGACCCCCTTTCTTCATTTTTCCCCATCTCCTTCCCTTCTGGTAACTACCATCCTGTTGTCAGAATCAAGTGGTTTGTTTTATTTGACATGGTCATATTTTAACATCAGTTATCCATTATCTCATGTTCCTAAGTTCATCTTTTCATTTGATCAATAGTGGTAAAGAAGTCAATGGCCACAAATGAACTTTACTCTGTGGCCTTATAATTTAAAATTAAAGTTAAAATTTTACTCTTTTCATGTAGTTGGCTTTAATTATTATGCTGCTGCCCTTATGGGTTATCAATTTCCTATTTACCTCTGGCATGATCAATATTGTAACTTAGCATACTTTTGCTATGTTAGTATTATCCAAAAATATTTTAAATGAAATATATAACTTGTGACAGACTTAGACATGTTGTAAATAATTAACTTTTTCTTCAAGAGAAGTGTTGTGTAGTTAATGAGGAACCCCTAGTGCTTTGAAATTGTTAAAGTCTTTATTAAGCACACCACTGAAGATGAGATCAAAAGACTTGACTTTTATCATCTTGCTAATCATATTATCAGGAGAACTCGATGCAGAAGGTAAAAATAATTCTTACTTTTCTTTATTATCTAAAAAAAGGGAAATATACAAAATTAATTTAACTTGAATTTTTAATATATACTTTGAATTGGGAACTTCAGTTTTACTAAAAACAGTTCCTATAATATTATTTAATACTGATATTTTTTTTTTCTCCTTTGGACAAAACTAGTAAAGTGTTCTTAAAGCAACGTAAGAGAAAACACCCTTTGTATTTCTGGATTTGGGGGGATAAAAGATCAGTATCTAAATACCTGAAGGGGTTTTCAGGTTAACAACATAGTCATTTAGAAGCTCTATGTTAACCTTAATTCTAATTACATACTGGAGGCCATTCCTAGCACTGCAAAGTTGTGCAATTTTACTTCGGTTTACATAAAGTGAGAAATTAAAGTGAAAAATTTGAAAAAAGAAGTAACTGTAAATCTTCAGCAAGGTGTCAACTGTCAAAAAAATAATTTTTATCCTAATCCTTCTTTCATTGACTGAAGTCATGAAGTAGTAATTAGTAGGAGGGCCATATGATTGATTATGCAAATGAGGATACTTTGGGCATAAAAGGAGGCTCTATGAATAAATACATGGCCAATGCAGTTAAACCAGGACTGTCCAGAAAAAACAAAACCTGTGGACTCTGTAAGAAATCTTCATAGCCACACAGCCTAGAGAGAGTTACTGTGAACATGAGATGGACAGTATATGAGTATGGAAGGGGAGTGATCAGTGTTATCAGGTTATAGGGACAAGGAACCTGCCAGGTCATGAAATGTCTGCAGATGTAGGAAACAAAGCAAAATGACTTGAAAAAATAGACACCTTAGGGAATTTGTTCAAAGAAAATATCCTCCAGATTATAACTGTCTTTTAACTGAACAGTTTATTACAAATTTTCTACTAAAAAAATATAAACTGTAACTGAAAGTGAAATACATAGAATTCATTTTATTTAATGCATCTAATTCTACAATAAGGTAACAGTTACATAGTTTCCTTTGGTTTTCTTTTTCTGTCTAAATAGGGGGAAATGAAGACACTGAAATAATCTCATTTCTAATTGTTGTAATCTCGTTACACAAAAACAAAGTCAGTTGCTTGAACACAGAAGTCATAATCTCATATGTTGCACCCCTACTGGGAGTTTTGGGGCAAGAATGAAGTTAACTATACTTGTCATTATGTATTGGCCTACGAAAGGTGCTACTTTTCCTTTATGCATACACTTACCTTTTTATCCCTGATCCAGGATTCTCTACCCCTTGAACCAAACTGGAAAGTGCATTAGATATGTTCTTAAGTATGTAAAGATGTCTGTAAATTATGTCTCATTTTGCATGTTTTTCATAAATGAAAGATGACCACACATTTTATTGCTTTTTCACTTTATTGCATTCCACACTGCTGGATCTAGTTTGTTGCTTTTAAGGGCTGAATAGTGTCCACATATTTTACTTACCCATTCTTCTAATAATGATGGACATGTGTCTACCTCTAACTTCCTCCTAACCAGAAATCACTGAAATGCTGTCATATAATTATTTTATTTTATTTTATTTCTCTCTGAGAGTTTCTTCAATCTCTATATACTCACATGTGGGATTACTGGACACTTTTTTCCTTGATTTTATGACTTACATATGATCATCATTTCTTGATGATCACTCATTGGTGAAAACTCTGCATTTTAGCATCTTTTCGGTTTTGGACATTACAAACTCTTTCCTCCACTGAGAGTAATCATTTATTTTGATGTTATCAACTTTTGTCATATGTCTTCTGCTCCCTCCACCAATGAATTATACAAGGTGCCTTTTTACTTGTGCAGGATGGAGAATTTAATGTCATAAAGCTGGAATTTAAAATTTTTATCCAATGTGTTTTCTGCTACCCCTACTCTGCTATTCTAAAAATTTCCAGATTTAATGAGACATTTTGATTAAGTATAGTATTTCCACATTCAGTATTTCTACGTGTTTCTTCTTTAGAGCACTTTGGCCCTGCTCCATGTTACTAGTATCTTCCCTTATCTTCTTAAGGATATTCTTTGGCAAATTTGAAGCTCGTGATTTATCTGTTCCACTACTTGTGCCCATCAAGTAATGATCACCGAGGTTGTTGATGTTCTTTAATTATGACAGAGTTTCATACATTTCCTTCATGAATTCACGTTCCCCAAGCCAATATTCCCCAAACATTGGCAGGTAATGTCTCCTGGTGAAGGAGAAACATGCCTGGGACTTTGATGCTGCAACCTCAGAATGACCCCTGTTTGTTGCCTTCCCTGACAAGCCACCATGGCCTCAGGACCCTGCTTGTGTTTTTGCCATGGCATTGCTATTTTTGATAAGTCTTGTTACAGGGCATGGAGAGGGGTATTTTAGAACCCCCAAACCTGCCCTTTTTGAATGGGTTTTGTTATTTGCTGTATTAAGGTAAACATGTAAGATTTTTAATGGAAAGGAACTTTAATATAATTAGGGCACAATACAGAGAGGATAAAGAATATAGTTACTAAGTTAAGCATTTAAACTTACCCATATCCTGGAGGGTAAAAGTTTAGCCAAATAGGATTGGCTTAAAGCAAGGCCCAAAAGCCTGCCATAAGTTTAAAGAACTTTTTAGTAGAGACCTATAGAAAAGGGTTAGAAAGAGTTAGACAAATCCAGGAGAAAAAGAGCAAAGTTAAAATTAAGATGAAAGCTGCCATTGTTAACCTCCCCACGGTCTCTCACCCACATCTGTTCTAACCAGCTCAAGACTAAAAAGCAAGTGCAGTTTCTTCACATGTCCCTCTGCACCACATGCCTCCTCCATGTCTCCATGCTGCTCTCCATCCTGCTTTCTTCTTCTCTTTCTTCTGTCCTCCTATCTTTTCTTTTTAACATTTTCTTATCCCTGCTCAGCTCCACTTAGGGTGGAACCAGGATTCTGGAACTTCCCCCTTTCCTGGGGACCACCCTGTTACAATGCAAACGCAGTTTCTTTACAGATCCCTCTACTGCAAGTGCCTCCTCCATCTCTCCTTACTACTCTCCATCCTACTTCTTCTTCCCTTCTTTCTGTCTTCCTAGCTTTTCTTTTTAACATTTTCTTATCCCTACTCAGCTTCACTCACTTAAAACAAAACCAAAATTCTAGAACTCCCCCCTTTCCTAAAAACCATCCTATTACATTTTCACTGTAAATCTCTGGTCCTACACAGCCAGCACAACTCCTCCGGGACCACTCAGACTTCACTGGAGTAATTTCATGAGCTGGTAGTTCTTCCCATATCCTTGCTGGTCTCAGGGATGTCTCGATTTGTTTTGGAGGAAGGCATTCCTCCCTCTTCTCATGAACCAGTTTCATATTGCTTTGCGGTGTTTCTGGATCCTTGAAAATGATTTGTGGTTTCTCTGCACCCCTCTCTGCTGTTGACTGCAGTCCTCACATCTGAGCTTCCTGTGGCTTCTAAACAGTTTCAATTAGAAGCAGTGTTTTCTCCAATGGCTTAGAACAGGCACATCTTCTGGCACTCAGATTCCTGTCATTCACACCCTCAGTTTCCCCCCACCCTCTTCCCCTAACCTGCCACTCTGAGCAGCAGAGATGGAGTGTAGGGGTACTGGGTGGAGGTGATTGGAAGTTACAGACTTCCTATTATAAAATGAATATATTAAAAGTATGTGATATACAGCATAGTGACTATAGTTAATGATATTATGCTTTTGAAAATTGCTGAGGGTAGAACTTAAAAGCTCTCATCACAAGAAAAATTAGTATATGAGGTGACTGACATTAACTGAACATATTTTTTTAAAGATTTATTTATGCATACAAGCACTGGGGTACAGGCCAGAGGCGTGGGGGGTGGTGAGAGGATTCACCACAGAGAGCAGGGAGCAGAACAGGCAGATCAAC
>JAGFMF010011685.1:86590-100176 GCA_019455555.1 Galemys pyrenaicus
GATGGGAACACGAGGGACTGAGGTGATGGTGCACTGGTGAGATGGTGATGGGGAATACATGGGGATTACAATTTATGGCAAGTATATGTAAATTTTAAATATTTTATATTAATAAAAAAATTCAAAAAAAACAATATAGGAGAAAAAAGGACAGATGATCAGAAGAAGTGATGGGGATATATTATTCAAACCTAAATTAGAATAAACAAAATATTAAAAAAATATGTTTATTTACTACTTTCTGGAAATTACATGGAGGAAAGGATAATTTTGTGATTCAAATCAATTTGAATACTATTAAATTTAGCCACTGAAAATCTCAAAAGAAAAAAAAAGGAAACAGAAAACTATACATTTTTGGGGAATGTACAATAGGTAGTGCTAGTCAGACTTATCTGCAGTGCCATGACATTTAAGTTTTAAATGGCAGCACATAAAGTGATTCTGTGCTGATGTAAAGAGATAAACAAGGGTACGTGGGATTGGATTATGGAACTTGATTGATTTTCCTCTTTGTATGTGTCCTACAAAGATAGAGTGGAGACTTTGTCAATCATGCTATTACCTTTGCTTCTGGTCCTTCTGAGCCCTGCACCCTTCTGATCTGACATAGCCTTTTATTTCACTAAAGGGCACAACCAGGTTATGCCACCCTGCCTGGGTACTGTCTTCCTGTAGTCCTTCTCACTGCTGGAGAGAGCTCCACAGATGTGCTTACCTGTGATATTAGTTGTGATGTTAAAGAAATTAGCAGAGTGAGATAAAGACTTCTAAAAAACATAAAATAGTAGAATATTTTATCCATAGATTGAGACCTGTGCTGAAAGGGAATGAGAAGGAAAAAGTGTAAAAGTAGATAGTGACAAAAGGCAGTTTCAGGACTGACTATAACCTTTATGCTAAATAGCACTGTTTCCCTTTCTGTCAATTTTAGGGACATCTACATTATAATTTCTTCACATCAAGAAAAGTATAAATATAAAAATGTTCTTACAAAAAACCATTTGGTTTTCATTCTTCCTTAGCTTATTTTTTTAAATATCTTCTGAATCATTTCTCTCATTTCTGGTGAATTTAAGAATTGTCTGAAATTATACAGTACAAATATGAAGTATTATAGTACTCATTCAATTGTTATGAGTTCATAGTAATTTGAAAATATTTTTTTTCTGTAGAAAATAATGAAAATTGTAGTCCTCCACCTGATGTACTAAATGGGGCTGTGGTTGATGGATTATTGCCAAGCTACACATCGGGATCTTCAGTGGAATATAGATGCAATGAATATTACTTATTGAAAGGAGCAAAAATTTCTCATTGTGAACAAGGAAAATGGTCATCGCCACCTGTTTGTTTAGGTAAGATTCAACAAAAATCTTTCAGATTTTTGAGCTGTAACTGACATATATCATTGTATGAGTTTTAAGTATACCATGTAATGATTTGAGTCATGCATATATAGCAAAATGATCACCAAGATAAGGTTAGGTAACACATACTCTACCTCACATAGTTGCTTACTTTTGTGCTGTTTTAATAAGGACATTGAAAATCTACTCTTAACTTTTAAGTATAAAAAATATATTGTTTTCTGTATTCACCAGGATTTATTTCTCTTATACCACAATACATTGAATTTCTTTTGCCATTATGTTTGTGTTCTCATGATTTTAATGTAATGTTGTATAGCATGGAAATGATGAGTTTTAAATGTCTTTTTTCTCCTCAAGTGTTTTTCCTTCTCATTTTCGCAAGTAGAAAACCCTTACTATCTTAAGAGTAAGGACTACGTTAATTCCAAACCCACTACTATTTTCAAAACTCTGATGAAATATGAATACAAACCTTTACCATTTTAACTACTTTAACCATTTTAAGTGTGCATTTCAGTGATGGTAAGTATATTCATATTCTCATGACTGATAAATTTTAGTGTTTTCTTTCTTCCATATGAAACTTCCCTTACTATCATCCTCAAAGTCTCTCCTTGTATTATCTGCAGAATGTCATTGAGAAAGAAGAATAATTAATCCTATTCTGTTCTTAACATATTTTGATATCTCTCCTTAACACTTCTTTCTCACTTAATTATCACCTTTTAAAATTGTGTTGAGCAAATAAAAACATACTTGTAGCTACTCAAAATATATTTTGGATTAAGGCATGGTGTAATGAACATTTAAAGTAAAGAATAGTGGCAGTTGTCTAAATAACTACCAAAATTGAGATAAATTTGAAAAAAATAACATTCTTCTCAATCTTCAAGCCTGTAGACTTGCTTCATTTTTAACTTTGCTAGTAAGAGTTGTGTTTAAAAGTAATACAACTGGGCCTCCCTGGTGGTGCAGTGGGTTAAGCATCGCACTATGAAGCAGACCGCAGCCACTGCAGCACCAGTTCGACCCCTGCTGCCAGCCAGGGAGGGAACCACATGGTGCAGCAGACCTCTCCTGCCTCGCCTGCTGCTCCCCTCAGCAGTGTGCTTCAGTCCATCTGCCTATTCTGCTCCCCACTCTGTCTCTGGTGAATCCTCTCACCTCCCGTGACTCTGGCCTGTACCCAGCTCTTGTATGCATAAATAAATAAATCTTAAAAAAAAATAAAAAAATAAAAGTAATACAACTGATCACTATAGTTGCAATGAAATTGATACGTTTTAACTTTCAAATAAGTAGTGGCATGATAAATAAAATAAGTCGTTTAATTAAAATATAAGCCTGTTACTTTTTTTTAAGTTTTATTTATTTATGCATACAAGAGCTGGGGTACAGGCCAGAGTCTCTCGAAGTGAGAGGATTCACCAGAGACAGAGTGGGGAGCACAACAGGCAGATTTACTGAAACACACTGTTGAGGGGAGTGGGAGGGGCTGGAGAGGTCTGCCACGCCATGTAGGGATAGAACTCTCGCTGCTCTGCAGCAGATGCTTCACAGTGCAGCACTCAACCATCTGTGCCACCAGGGAAGCCCAAATATTAGCCTTTTAAACTACAAAATCAAGTCATTGTTATTTACCAAAAAAGTTAATAAGTATATAGATGCAATAAGTAGAAGAAAACAGAAAATGACAGCAAGCTTAAAAATATGCCTTAGATAAAAAACTCAGATAATGGTCTCCTACCCCTTCACACACACACACACACACACACACACACACACAACCCCTTCCTCCCTCCCTCCCCACCACCAACTCCCTCAAAATATATGCTATTGTGAAAGACTGCCCATTTTTTCACTTAAACTATATTATGAATGTAATTTGATATTCTTCAACAATATATTTTAATGGCTGCATAAGTATTATATAATGAAGATATAGTGTGGTTAAATTTATCACTTTTATGGATGTTTAGTCTGTTTTCAACATTTTATAGTCCAAACAGTACATTTAGTACCAATGTTTGTACATTTAAACATTTTTATTTCTTAATTTTTAAAACCTTTTTTTTTTTTTTTTTGGTCTTTGGACCTCAATCCTATCAGCTTCCATCTTCTTCCTCTTCTCGGTGATGACACTAATCTTCCACTGACAATCAAGTTCTATGTTGTCATTAGGTTCCATTAAAATTGGTAAACTGCTAAAAAAAATCCTTTTTTTTTTTCACTTTAAGGTTTAATGCATAGGAATTTATATATCAAAGGAATCTGGAATTTTAATTATGTTTCTAATTACCCACTTGTCCTCAGAGAATTTACTCTGATTTACAACACAATGTTCACTGAATTAAAGAAGCAGTTTACCTAAATATTGTTAATACATATTTTAATATTCACATCCTATTAACTTAATAAATTATTTTAACTTGAGTTAACTAATTACTAATCAGTTGGGCATTTTCCCAGTTTTCTAATGGCTGCTTTTTTCAATGAACTGAATTTTATCTATATAAATTATTTTATTCCTTTAACAATTATGTATATGGCAACAATTATATTTCTTTTACTTTTATTGATAGTGTTTTTAATGCTATAAGTTGAATTTTTACATCTTAAACTCTTTCAATATCTCCTTAGTGCTTTGTGTCTTACAGATCATTCTTAGGCTATGTTCACATTCTGATATATTTTCATATTTTTTTTTTACTGCTGATTTTACAAATTTATACCTGATTTTACAAATATTTTTGATGATGTGATTGATATTTGCACTGAATAGAACTACAGTCCTCTCTGAGGACAGAGACTGGATTTAAATTGTAATGGACAAGCTAGTAATGGAGCAACCTCATAAGGAACAAAATTTGAAGAAATTGATTATTGAGATCGGTTCTCTCAAGACAACTAGATGTGGTGGTAATGAACCAGCACAAATACTGACTGAGGAAATACTGAGTGCAATTTTTTTCCCCCAGTGAGTGGGGTAGCTCTTTGTTTTGTGCAATGTCTCTTTTCCTGTATAAAAGCTCTTTAATTTGACGTAGTTCCAGTTCTTTACCTTCACTTTCTTTGCTATAGGTCATGTGTCTTCAAGGCACTTACTCTTCTTATACAGAGTGTGCTATAACCTCAGAGTTGCTCCCTCTGTCTGAAATGTCTTCTCTCAGAGAGCAACTTAGTTCATGTCTCATCCTTCTTCAAGTCTCTGGCAAACACAACTTCTTCTTTAGGCTTATCCCAAACACCTTCTTTAAAGAAAAGACCTCGTTCACCCCAGTACTTTTGATAGCCTCTCCTCTCCAGTGCTCACTTTCTTATCTAAATTCATCCTAAATGGTTTAAAGAGTATCTCAGATTATAAAATCCATGTTTATGTTGCTCACTATGTTTGATTCTTCTGCTTACAAGGTAAACTCTGAGTGCAGGGATCTTCATTTTCTCATTGATGTATAACAAGTGGTAGCTGTCCAACAAATAGTCACACAGTAAATACGTTGTCTATTTTAAGAATTTTATCCTATAAGAAGGAAAGCATGATCAACTTAAGTGGTCAATAGTCCTAAGTAATTTTTAATATTTCAAATTAATTGACTTTAATTAGTGATATAATGAGATAGGACACTTTGATGATAAATATTAAATATAAACTATTAATTTTGATCCCTGTCATAATTTTTGCTTTAAATATTATCTCTTTCATATCTGTCAAATGAACAAAGAATTTAAAGTGCATTTTGTGTTACAGAGCCATGTAGTGTTAATGTGGATTACATGAACAGAAATAACATAGAGATGAAATGGAAATATGAAGGAAAGATCTTACACGGAGACCTAATAGATTTTGTATGTAAACAAGGATATGATTTAGCTCCATCAACTTCATTGACTGAATTGTCTGTACAGTGTGACAGAGGGGAAGTAAAATATCCTTTATGTCTTAGAAAAGGTAAAACAATAGTGTTTTCTGAAAGTTTCTTACTTGATCAATGTTGTCTCTGTGGTTCAAAGTAATGACTCTAAACAATTCATCACCATCTTTTAATCCAAACAATCAGAAATCATTTGATCAATTTCCATTCAGTACAAAAACTTAAATAAAATGACTATGCTAACACCTGTCAGTTTTAGTAAGTCCATGTTACGAAGGGAGAAATCAAGTGCTTTTATAAATACCACCAGGGCCCTCCCTGGTGGCACAGTGGGTTAAGCATCGCACTATGAAACAAAAACAAACCACAGCCACTGCAGCATGAGTTCGATCCCTGCTGCTGGCCAGGGAGGGGACCCACATGGCACAGTAGACCTCTCCTGCTGTGCCCGCTGCTGCCCTCAGCAGTGTACTTCAGTTGATCTGCCTGTTCTGCTCCCCACTCTCTGTGGTGAATCTTCTCACCCCCCACCCCAACCACACACACACACCTCTGGCCTGTACCCCAGCTCTTGTATGCATAAATAAATAAATCTTTAAATAAATAAATAAATACCACCAGATTCTCAGAAGGTTGATGACCCTATTGTCATTAATCAACAATCCTATAAAACTTGGCTGCTTGGGGTTTACTAGAGAGCAGTGTCTCAGAAGAGCATTTGATGTAGATTGAGAAATTTTGTTCACTCCTTATACTATGAATACATATACAAAGCAAGGCTTCAGGAAGAATCTCTTATACTTTCAACTAGATAGGAAAAAATAAAATCATGACAGTTAATATTTGGGTGGTTTAACTATGTATTTATATATTATAATTTGAGATTATAATTGCAATAATAAATTTTATAGTTTGCAGTTATTGCAGAAATTTAAAAATATTTAGGAATTGTCTTAATAATGCTTTTACATGAAGTATTTTATTTCTGGAACCATTGTAAAAACAGAGTTTTTATTACAGCAATTTCATTGTATGTTTTCAAATTATTTTTTCAGAATCTAAAGGAATGTGTGCACCTCCTCCTCTTATTACAAATGGAGTTATTACTAGTCCAATATTAGGCACCTATGAAAATGGTTCCTCAATACAATACAGATGTTTTGATCACTATTTTCTACAAGGTTCTAGTGAGTCCTATTGTATAGATGGACTGTGGACTACACCCCCTTCCTGTTTAGGTATGTACTACTAAATGTGTCTCTATTAAAATAAAATTGCATTTTTCACTTTCTATCCTCACTGAGTTGGTATGACACAAATGTAATGCTTAATTTGCTACAATTGTGTTATTAGTGTGCCTATTTAATCACTGCTTTGTATTCTTTCCTCTAGATCACAGATAACTATAGTCCAGTTTGCTCTGATAAATACTCACTAAGTAAACACCATATGTCAGGTACTGGTTTGCTGTGGGGTTATAAGATGAATAAACCATAGTGATGCGAATAAACATAATAAGAATTTTAATTCAGTGTGATTGATACAATAATAGAAAATATGAGTGCATTTGGGGTAACAAAGATAGGAATGACCATCTCAATTTGGAAAGATAAGTTACTGCCTTATTAGCAATACACTGAAGTTAAAGCAATATCTAGCAAGATTCTAAAAAGGTATAAAATAGCATATATTAAAAAAGGAAAATTTTAATTTTTCTCATATGAAACTTTTATGAATTTTCTTATTTTATTTCATGGCTAGGACTTTGAGCAATCAATGTTGAGTAGCAGACATGGTGGGTATCTTTGTTTCCCAGTGTTATAAGTAAAAATCTTAATAATTCATCATTTTTTTAAGATTTATTTTATTTATTTATGCATACAAGAACTAGGCTGTATGTCAGCGGTGGGAGGGTGGTGAGAGGATTCACCAGAGACAGAGTGGAGAGCAGAACAGGTGGATCTACTGAAATACTCCTAAGGGGAGCAGCAGGTGAGACATGAGAGGTCTGCTGCACTATAAGTGGATTAACTCCATAGCTGGGATTGAACTCAGGCCACAGAGATCATAGCGCAATAGGGCCCAGACTTGACCCCTCTGCCACCAGGAGGCCATTAATTCATCTTTAAGTATAATTTTATAGATTTTTTTGAAAAAATATAATTTAAAGATATTGAAATGCTCCATTTCTATTTTGTTAAGTTTTTAAAACACCTTCAGTTTTTAGGTTAAACAATGTCTGTTGAAATGATCATATAATTCTTATTTTTTATTCCACTGGAATTATATTACTATTTTGAATGTTAAAGGATAATTGCTTTCCTACAATAAATCCCACATAGTTGTGATGAATTATGTGTTGGATTTTTTGTTGTTGTTGTTACTATTTTACTTAGGAGTTTTGCTTTTTTGTGAGAGATTGGTCTGTATTTTCCTTTTAGGTGTGGTATCAAGTTCCTGCTAACATCATATGATGAGTTGGGAAATATTCCCTCTTTTTCATTTCTGTGGAATTTGTGTAAGATTGATACTGTTTCTTACTTTACACTAGAAGCAATTCACCAAAACTGTTATCTGGGCCTTGAGTTTTCTGTACACTAGACAAGTGTTAAACAAAAGTGTCCTTATTTTCTCAGTTTTTGTATGCCTGCAGGTTTATTTTCCTTTGTATTTGAAGAACAATTTTGTGTGATGTATAATTCTAACTTAGCCCTTATTTTCTTTCAGTGCTTTATAACATGTAATTTTGTGCTTTCTGGTTGTTGTTATATAGTCAAATGTCATTCTTAATGGTACATCTCTGAAATTAAGGCTCTTTTTATGTTCATGCTGGTTTTGAGATTCTCTTTCCCTTTGTTTATATTAGATTATTTATATTAGATCTAGACAAGGGTTTCTCTGTGCATTTTATTCTTCAACTTGGTAGCATTTCTTGAATCTGTGGCTTAATATTGTTCACAGTTTTTGGGGATTCCTTTTATCTTCTTTTTGTTTCAGTTTGATAATTTTCTACAGATATATCTTCTGGTTCATTTATCCTCTCTTTAGATGTAGTCAGTCTGCTTTAAATTCAACTATCACATTCTCAATTTAATATATTCTTTGTATTTCTAGAATTTCTGCTTCATACTTTCTTCTTTTGTTCAAAGTTAAAGTTGTTTGATAAAAGACTTCATCTAACATCTATTTCTTGACTATATTAATCATACTTATCTATAAGTTCTGCTCTGCATATTTCATTGTCAGGATCATTTCTAGACTTGTTTGTACTGTTTAGCCTCACTTTTTGCTATTTCATTAATAGTTGATTGAATATTAAATATCATATATATGGGAATTTTTAGGCACTTTGATGTAAGATTCCAGATAATACTTATCCCATCTTCTAGCAGATAGTGTGGGGGCAGTGAGTCTCTATCTTATCACAGATGAAACTTTGTTTATTTTCAGACCTTCATATACCCCTCCTTTATTATCCCCCTGTCACCTTGTGGGGTTCTTCACTGGGAATTGGTTGTAAACCAAGGTTCCCCCTTCTTAACTTGTCTGATATTACTGATTTTCAAAGGGAAAGTTATGTGGAGTATAAAGTTCATTCTATACATCTCCTGTCTTTCTAGGTTCTTGACCCATCAAGTCTTTGGCTAATTCAAGCTTCCATGTTCTATCCTCAATCCATGAGATTTCCCAAAAATATGTTTATTATTGATCATTTTCAGTCAGAATTTCAACATATTTCCCAAGAGGAAAATGGCACAGAAAATGTTAAATTAATCTGAATGAGCTTTTATGAGAACTTTGGGACCTTAAGTTATAACTGTCTTTGATATTCTCCAATTGCTTGAAATACTTGCTTTTTGTCTATTTTCTAGTTCTTAGTAAAAGTATTAATCTTATATGGTTTACTTTGTCATAGTCAAGAGTCATGGATTAATTTTTATTTATTTACTTTCATGATCAATTTTTTAACTTGTTTTAATTAAAAACTCATGTTTTGTGGAACAACAGAATTCTAAATTATACTACTCATTAGCAAAACTATTTTGTAGTGATTATGAAAATCCTATTGGAATCCTTCTAATAAAACCTGTCCATTTCTATTCTAATGGTTCAAATCTATAACATCTAACATAACAGCTGATCCATTAGGCATTCAACAAATAGTTGAAAAGAATTGAGCAAATAAGTATGTGAATGTATTCTAGTTATATGATTCATATTTCTATTAGCAAATCTGGATGGTCTAACCTATTTTAGAAGATACTTCTTAGTGCTAGACTGTCCAGAAGGTAAATAAGAATACAAGCAATGACATTTTCTGAAAAAAGTTTGATTTTTTGAAAATATCAGTGTTCTCTTCATGGAAAAAAAGTCAAAGAAGATTGTTGGGTAACCTATACTTATCTTTTTTGTTTTAATGTATAATGAGATGATTACAAATAATACATTCAATGCCTAGGATTTAGAATATTTACTCAAATCTTGATATTCCTTAATAACTATAAATGTGAAGGAAAGAACACTGTTAAACACTTTGAATACTACCAGTTCATAAAGTTGGAATCAGTTTTAAGAATACAGTTTCTCCGCTGGTGAGATGGTGATGGGGAATACATGGGGATTACAATTGATGGCAAGTACATGTAAATTTAAAAAAAAATTTTATATTAATTAAAAAAATTTTTTAAAAAAAGAATACAGTTTCTCTATTTCCATAAAGTATTAGTCATCAAACCATCAATCTAGTTTGTCTCATGGGTATTTTACATGAACTTTTAGAAGAAGAAAAAAGAAAAAGGACATTATTTGAATGATTGTTAGCTACAGTCAGTGCTCTAAAATACAATCTTATTTGTTTGCCACTCTAATGCCTTGAAATCCTGAATAGGAGGCACAGCACTTTATGTTAGTATTATAATATATCAAGACAATTTTCTTCTTTCTTTCAGCACCTTGCACATTATCTTTTGATGAAATGGAAAATAATAATCTACTCTTGAAATGGAATTTTGACAATAGACCATATATTTTCCATGGCGAGTATATTGAGTTTCGCTGTAGGAGAGATTCTTATACAGCTCAGGGATCTACTACTGGGCATGAACTTAGAGTGCAATGTATAAGAGGTCAGTTAAAATACCCAAGATGTGTTCAAAGACAAAGGTAAGAAGAGGCTTGTTGCTACAATTATTGTTTTGGTCAGATTCTTATTCAAAGGGTTTATTATATTTTAAATTCCAGAAGCATTAGGTGCTACAACACTCTTACTTTAAGGTCTGATATAGGAAAAGAATAATTTTCTTCAGTGTTTTTTAAATGAAACAAGTGCCTAGAAGTATGAATTCAACAAGCTTTCTGAGTTGTTCAAAGTCAAAGACTTGCTTGCTATTTGGTATTTGTGACATTTTGACAATTAGTGAAAAAAGTAAATTTATAATGATATGAAATGACTTACTGAAGTTATTTCCTTTTCTGCCAGTTACAAATTATCTTCTACTTTATGAACTGAAAAAAATCCTGATCTTTTTTAGAAATATATTAAATATATTTATATATTATACATATATAAAAATATATATGTATATTACATATACATATCATATATAATGTATACATATATAAATATTTAAAATATATAAATATAATATAAAACAGATATAAAATATATGTGAATATACATTATATTAATATATTAACATAATATAATGAAAATATATAATTTTGTGGGATTGGAACTTTGAAACTTTTAAAGATAGAATATAAAAAAGAAAATTATAATTTATTATACTCAATTAAGAATATTTTAAAAACATGCAAAATACATTACTGTTTAGACATAAATGATGAACTGTATGTACTGTTTAAGGACAGCTCTTTAGAAACTTTGCACACTCTAGAAAAAGTCATTACTAAGATGCACACTTGTGGAAAACTTTTTTAACATTAGTTTTGATAAAACCAGGATAGAAAAGTGATAGTTAGATGTTTTAGTGCATTTGGATTTCTCATTTCTAAGAGGAAAAGATGGAAATATTAACACAAAGTATAAAAGATAGTGTGATAAATGACATTAAGTTTTTAAAAAGGAATTGGCTTTGTTTTGCTAAATATGACTATTTGTACTGATATGAGATGCCAAAACATTAATATTATAGTAGAATAATATTGTAATAAATACTTGAGTAGAAATGATACTTATTTCATCTCTCTCTCCTTTTCTTTCTGTCTCTCATCAAGGATGCTGTCTTTTCAGGAACCTGTAAGAACAGAAAAATGAATAACAGAAAGAAGAACACTATTTCAACAAATCATAAAATCCTTTATAAAATCTAATTTTAGAAGAAAAGTATTGAGGTAAAAACCTCTAACTTTGCTGGAAGATTTCAGTCTTAATTGTTTATGTTGAACATTTTTAAAAATAAAATCCAGAATATGTATTTCATTTCTAGCTTTAATGATTTGACATGTGATTTATTGTATGTTTTCCACCAGTTATAAAATTAATCTATACATTAAAATATTTATTTCCTAATGTCCACTTACTGGACTACAACATTATCTTCACTACATGCAAAAAATTCATGTTTGTCTTTATCATCTTTTATCAATAAGGGTCTCTGTTACTTCTAATTCAATACTTATGTCAACATTGGAAAATTAACACATAAGATAAACTGTACAGTATGAAAGAATTTACTTTACTAAATATAGACCATAAGGCCATTCATACTTTTTAAAATGTAGAGAACTTAAAGAAATTAACTGCAATATTAGTTCAAGATTAATAATCAATTTTTTGTGAGGTAGTAAGCTGTCCACATGTTCAAATATTGCCCAAGAAACACAGCTTAAAAATGCTAATTATTTAGGTAAAATAATTGTTGGAATCATGCAGATTATAAAATCTGAAATCAGTGAATACTGCGAGCACCGAAAAATGGCAAGATTAGTAGGTAGCTTCAAAGTGTCACATTGCCACTTTTCAGCTTGAAGTAGCAGTTTTACTTTTAATGGCTTTCACATTTCATTCATAAGCACTGTAATGACACTACTTAGGTACACGGATACCGCCTAGGAATGGTCATTGTTACTAGAGTAGTTTTTTTTGTCTAGAAACTCAAATGAAACCACAGTTTTTGGATTTTTTTAAAAAAAGATTTATTTACGCATAGAAGAACTGGGGTACAGACCAGAGGTAAGGGGGAGGGATGAGCCGGTTCACCAGAAACACAGTAAGAAGCAGAGCATGCGGATCCACTGAAACACACTGCTGAGGGGAGCAGCTGAGGGGAGACAGGAGAGGTCTGCTGTGCTATGTGGGTCACCTCCCTGCCTGGGAGCAAACTAGTGCTGCAGTGGCTGCCGGTAGCTTCACAGTGCTGCTACTTCTTGTGCCACCAGGAAGGCCCTGTTTTTGGATTTAAGTCTGAGCCTGTAGATTAAATATTCACTCATCCAATACCAAGTATGTATGTTTTAGGACTATTTTAATACATAGTCATGATTTTAATTAATCTTTTGTGGTATTTTCTACAGTGGATCCCATGAAATTGAAATTTGATTAATAAGAAAGTAATGGTCCTTTTCAATCACCCAATCAACGCATTAGTCAATGATACTGAGCACCTGCTGGAGACAAGGTTAGGTAATGAAGGATGCAGAGATTAATACAATTCACTCATTAGTTAAAGGAAAGCACAAAAGAAGGAACTTAGTAGAAGAGATAAAGTTGTACTCAGAGACCTAGGGGAACAAACACAGGTCTTGGATGCCGAGTGAGAGTGAGTCAGGGCCCGGGATGCTGCCTGTGGGCTGACGACCGCACGTCTGTTTACCGCGGCGCTGCTGCTTTGCTCGTCGCGGACGATGCCCCTGAGGCTGTGTCCAGTGCTGCGCGACCTTCTGCTTTGTTCACTGTGAAATCTGATTTTTACACGCGGAGGGGAAACGAAATAATTTTGTGGAAAGTCAGTTCATTAGCTGCCAATTTGCAAATTAAAAATGCTGAAGAAATCGTGAAAAGTACGTGTGCAAAGCAGAGCGGTGACGCAGAGGAGGCAGCGCTGAACTTTGGGGGTGTGTGGCGGGCAGGAGGTGGGAGTATAAAAGCCTCCTAGAAAAGCAAGTCTGTGGTCTACGCGACTGGAGAAGACATTCCAAGTCGAAGGACCAACACAGGCAACATCAGATACGAAGCACTACCACACGCTGGGTGTCACACTCAACTTTGGGATAAGGGGAAAGGTCGAGTTTGTCCTCCCGACCGCCCTTCCTCCCGGGGCTCGGGACGGCGGCGGGGGGGGGGGGGTCTCGGCGCTGCCATGGCGACGCGGCTAGCGGG